>QANZ01012859.1:165936-182435 GCA_003254925.1 Chamaecrista fasciculata
GAATCATGACTTCCTAAGAGTTAGGAAGGTTTTTGATTTATAAAATTCCAAAGATAATTAGGGAGGATATGGCGCCATCTTAGAAGATCTTTTGGGGAGATTTTATCTCTCAAATTGATTCTCTAAGATTACGATTTGAATTTAAATTTAATATTATGGTAATATTATAAATTAAAATTCAAGTCATGAAGCCATTATTATTATAATTTAGAATTATAATAATGCCCTAAAAATAATTATATATATATGCTAAACCTAAGGTGCTAGGCGCCTAAGCCATGAGAGAGAATTCATTTGTGCAATTTTCATCCTCCTTGTTGAGAGAGATAAAAATCGCCACCTTCAAAACCCTAGCTTCCAAGTGAGGAAAAATTTAGTTCTCAAGAGTTGAGAGGGTAAAATCGAATTGGCCTAAGAGTTAGGCAATTCGATTTGTGGTTGCCAAAAATTAGGGTTTGTGAGAGAAGGAAAAACAAGAAGAGTTCTTGTGGGGAATTCTCCATTGCGCCACTTTTGGAGTTTGAATCAAGAAGGAGTTCTTGAGTTCAAATACACTGTAGATTGGTCCCTGGTTCTTTTGGAGAAAAGAACTGAAGGCTAGCACCTTGGTGCCCGAAGAAACTGTTCGTGTGGATTACTGGCAGAGGGAGAACGTTGTGAGTGGGCTCCTTGGACACGCCTTGTTCAACCAATCGATTGAAACTCGTGAGGTATACCACTTTTTTAAAAGTTTTAAATTCTACTAGCGGATCCGTTCGGGAATTTTAGGACCTAGCGTGTTTTATTTTAATTTTATATTTGCTTCCGCTGCGTTAGGCCCCTACAATTCCCAACACCCACCCCGGCGGTGATGACCATCGGGTCAGCCTCCTCTGAATCGACATCTGCTAATTCTTCGTAAGTAAACACTATCGGCTCCCCCTGGGGTACGTGGGGCTTCTTGAGGTAGTCCAGCTTCATGACTGATCTTTTCATGCGCTTCCGGGACTGTGGACCCCTCCTCCGACGGTCCACTCCTCCTGCAATGACGTTAATGGTCCCCAGCATCTGAGAACCCGTCGTGCTTCCTCCTGCCCCTCCCTCAGTAGGTCTGTCTTGGCGATGAGGGTTTTGCTGTCGGCCTTGGTCCCTGCTATGGGGGTCTCGGTCCTCGTCGTTTCTCCGCTTGTTATCTCTTTTTACGTACTTCCCCAGGCGTCCATTCTGGATCAAGTTTTTGATCTCGTCTTTCAGCGAGATGCATTCGTCCGTGGTATGACCATGATCCCGGTGATATTCGCAATATCGGCTCTGGTCCTTGGGCCTGTCGCCAGGGCGCGGTTTCCTTGGGGTGAGGATGGGGAAGATTCCCAATCCTTGTGACTCCGCCAATATCCGGGATCGCGAGATGGTGAGGACCGTGTATACATTAAATCACGCCCGGGATGCCATCGGTTGTCGGTCACTACCCCTCTCTTGCTGGGGGTGTTTTGATCTGTCGTGCCGGGGTTGGTCTCGGCAACGTTGGTCACCACGGTGCTGCTGTTGTGGCTGTTTGCTGCTAGGGCTCATCTTTGCAAACCTGTTCTTTTGGGAGGTGAATGCATCCTCCTTGATGATGAACTCCTGCACCTTCGACAGTAGCTCTTCCAATGAGCTAGGGTTCATGAAAGCTAACTCTTTGTGGGTCTGTCCGGGGCGGAGACCTACCTGAAAGGCGTGTACCGCCACACTGTCTTCTAGGTCCTTGACGGTGAGACATTTTTGGTTGAAGCGATGTAGAAAATCCCGAAGGGACTCATGCTCTCCCTGGTGGACGTCGGCGAGGACAGACGCCGGTTGTTTGTAGACCTCACTGGTGGCGAATCTCTTTTTGAACAGATTCTCCATGTCCCAGAAGCTATGGATGCTGTCGTTCGGGAGCTTGGAGAACCAGATGAGGCCCTCTCCTACGAGCGTGGTCAGGAACAACTTACATTTCTTCCCCTCCGATAGGTTTGCGATCTGCATGCAGGCGTGGAACTGCCGGAGATGATCATCCGGGTCTTTTGTTCCGTCATACCGGGGTAGCTTCATAGGCATTTTGAACCCGACTGGTAGCTCATCTTGTTGGATGTGTGGTGCATAGATTCCAGGAGACGGCATCGGAGGAGCTAGAGGCGCCATTGTCGCTGTCAAAGGACCCGATGAGGAGTTGGTTGCCGCTGTGGCGTTGGTGGGTGGCAAGTGCTTGGCCAGAAGATGCCACAGTTCTGTGGGTACTTTCCACTGCTGCATTGTAGATTCCGGCAATCCCCGGGAGAAGATAGCCTGATTCTCAATCACTCGTTCATTTCGCTCTATATAGGCGTGCTCCTCTCCGCGAGCCAGCAACGTGGCTTCTGAGGAAGGATTGTTGGAGATTGTGCCCTAGGGCCAATCGTTTCATGTAAATATGTTGTGAACATATTATTAATTTATGGAAGATAAATTAATGTGTTATCATGTTATTAGCATGTTTACTATGATAACATCCATGATTGATTATGAGATAATTAATCTAAATTTGTCCCTGGTCGATTATTTTTGTGGAAACAAAAATGAACTAAGACCAGCATGACCTCGGTGCATGAGATGCACGCACTAGATGCTGGGACGAGAGTCATGGTGTAATTACGTAAGGTGGTTACGAGTTGCTGGACTGACCCGGAGAGTCGTGCATGGGTTTAGTCATCAGCTTGCCTCTCCTAGTACGCCTGTAGCGATGCCTTAGACCTGAGGTCATCATTATTCCGGCGTTGCAGTTCTCAGACTTTGGCTTAGTCTAACGCTACCCGTAACAGGGTAGTTATAAGGGCTGAGTACGGGTCTGGTTGATTGCATTGCTGTGGAATGTGGATTGGCCAAAATGGGATTTTGTCCCTCATTAGATGAGAGATATCTAACTGGCGCCCTCGATGAGTCTGTCCAGGAAAAAGAGTGGCCACTCAAGAATTGGGACTAACTCAGGGAATCGAGAAAGTTGTGGTTTGGATTATGGATGACATTCATGTGCCTAGTCCATGACCAAAATATCGTAGGACAATCGGATCTCTGACACGGAGGTACTGAGGTTAAGTCGTTTTAGTAAAAACGATAACTCACGGGTTTTGGGTAGTTGTGATGGCTTTCTAGAGTCCGCTCACGACTTGTAGGTCATGGGGATGCCCTGCTGCCAACTTCACGTGGGGCCTGCTGGGTCACACACGAGCAGGAACTGAACACCATTTGAAAGGGACACGAATTAGAGTTAATTCGTGGGTCACGCGAGTGACACGATTTAAGACACAAAGGAAATGTCTGGGACATTATGTCTTGTCTTAATTAATCTACAGATGACATATTTAGATTTGTGGGACAAATTTAAATATAAATAATTGTTTATATAATTAATGAGATTAATTATGGACAATTTAAATATTAGGAAAATAATTCACATAATGTTCCTAAGAGTTAGGAAATTATTGAATTATAAAATTCCTAAAATAAAATATGAGGGTGGCGCCTCTAAGGAGATTATTTGGATAAATAAAATTGTTTTATTAATTCAAATAATATATTTGAATTCAAAAGATTTGATGGAGATTTCAAAATATTTCAATTCAAAAGATTTGGTGAAGATCTCATCTCAGAATCTTTGGTGAATCAAAAATAAGGAAGTTTTTGATTTATAAAATTCCAAGGATAATAAGAGGGAGATGGCGCCATCTTGGTGGGTCCCATTGGGAGATTTGATCTCTCAATTTGATTCTCCAAGATTGCAATTTGAATTTAAATATAATATTAAGGTAATATTATAATTATAAATTCAAGTCTTAAAATAATTATATTATCAGAATATCTTTATTTTAAGAATTATTAAATCACCAAATTTTAGTCTATATAAAAGGGGTCAAGTCGACTTTTCCCACATGCATAGCATACCAACCCTAATTTGGTTTTCCTCCTAAGAGTTAGAGAGAGAAAATATTCCTTTGCACACACACAGAGAAAGTCGACTTTCTCTAAGAGTTAGGGAATTTCGACTTTGCTCTATAATTAGGGTTTGTGAGAGAAGAATAGGCAAGAAGGAGTTCTTGTGGGGGGATTCTTCTAAGCGCCACCTCAGTTGCTGATTCAAGGAGGAGTTCTTAAAGTCAGAGGTCTGTAGATTGGTCCCTGATTCTTTTGGAGAAAAGAATTGGAGGCTAGCACCTCGGTGTTCAAAGAAACTGTTCGTGTGGATTACTGGCAGAGGGAGAACTCTGGGAGTGGACTCCGTGGAACTCGCCCCGTTCAACCATCAGATTGAAACATTGACGTATAACACTAACCAAAAGTTTTAAATTCTGCTAGGGATCCGTTCGGGAATCATAGGACCTAGGCGTTTTATTTTATTTTTATTTTTGCTTCCGCTGCCTTAGGCGCCTAGGATTCCCAACAGTGGTATCAGAGCCACGCTAGTTCTAGGATTTAAAACTGTTTGTTTGTACATGAGATGTATGATGTTTTGTGTTTACCGCTTTCAATCACTTTTGGTTTTACAAAGAAATCCACCGATCAATTTTCTTAAGAATTCAATCTACAGAAAAATTGTGCAAATTATATGTATGAGATACATATAAGTCGATTGGATCGACTAGAAAATTTTTCTTGATGATCTAGGCCAAAATCGAAATTCCTCTATAATTATAATTAAAAGTGTTTTAATTATAATAATCATAAAGGTGGCTGAAAATTGTTAAAATTGAGAATTTTAAAAATTTTTGGGGGTCAATATTTATAAATTCTTGAATGAGATTCATGGTATTTATAATTATTGACAAAAGGGCCTAATCTCAAGAAAAGGGCATGTTAAAATTGCACAGACCTAAAGTGAACACAATTTTAAAAGAAGTTTTAATTTGTGTGTTTGTTACCGTGTTTGACATAATTGTATGAAGTGTTCATATTTGAATTGTGTGGTGTTGGATATGGCTCTAGGAGGTTTATTTCGGTAAATACGGCCTGCGTGTCGTCTCCCTCTACTCTGGATGTAAAATTTAATTTCTGTTTATACCTCAATGTAACTGGGGTTTATTCACGTGTAATTTTATTTTTCCTTTTAAAAAGGTTCTCTCATTGGCTTGGGAGAACTCTAGGGTAGATGGGCCATATCTAAACACGGTGTTTATTTTGCATTTAGTTGTATGAGAGGCGCTAGATGTATGTTTAGGCTGCAATTTTAACATGCTAATTATTTATATATCGCGCTACAACCACGTATACGATACGAGCGTGGGATTTTGTATGAGATACAAAATCCGGGCACATGTTTATATGTATGAGATACATGGGGTAATAAACATGTCGCATGACTCGTTTAATTTTAAAATAAGGAGTTTTTAAAATTAAAAGTCGGACCCTTATTTTAATTAATTTTAAAATAATTCAAACCCTTTTAGAAAATTTAAGTAATTAATGTCATCGCTAAAACGCCCTGCCAAAATCTTGTTCATCATAGAGCGGTGATCGCCTCCGCAACACGTATCTACCTTGACCTTGAGGAAGCACGGGTGAATGGGATTTTCAACACGATGCCTGTTGAAATCTTGGTTCTTTGAATACGGTGATCGCCTCCACGACACGTATTGCAGTTGGACCTTGATGATATGGGGGTTGGCTTTTGGGCCTCATTGTCTTGAATTTAGCCATTCACATGTTTTACCGAGTGACTTAATGGGGTTATCAAAACGGTTTTGGACCTCAAGGCATTAGATGGGATAAACATGCCATAATAAGTATCATGAGATGATACAGTCCCAAAAGGATCTAAGAGTCACATGAGATGTGATTGGTAAGGAGTTACCTACCTAAATAACTAAAGGATGCATGATCGCCTCCGCGACGGTAAACTTTAGTGAAATATGGATCTTAGCCACCAAATAATAAATTTCACTGGGTTTTATAAAATGGTGGATACAATGTTATTTTTTCCTGCTAATTAAAGCTTTTCATATCTAAATTGTAGAAATGGCAACGAATGTTCAAACACTATCACTGCGATCTGTCCTTGAGAAGGACAAGTTGACTGGGACTAACTTTCTTGACTGGCATCGAAATCTGAGAATAGTTCTCACCCAGGAAAGAAAGCTCTATGTCCTAGAGAACCCCATCCCTGAACAGCCTCCTGCTAACGCTCCAAGAGCACAGAGAGATGCTTATGAAAAGCATCAAAGTGACTCTGTGGACGTTGCTTGTCTTATGCTGGTAACCATGGTTCCCGAGATTCAAAAGAACTTGGAGAACAAAGGGGCATATGAGATAATAACACATCTCAGGGAAATGTTCCAATTACAGGCAAGGCAAGAGAGATTTGAGACAGCAAAGGCTCTATACTCTTGCAAGATGGCAAAAGGTCTATCTGTTAGTGCCCACGTCTTGAAGATGCAGGGGTACATAGATCACCTTGCCATGCTGGGTTTTCCCATTGTGCCAGAGCTAGCGACGGATTTGATCCTGCATTCGCTACCTAGAAGTTATGACCAGTTTGTCTTGAACTTCAACATGAATGGCATGGAGAAAACTGTTTCTGAACTGCATGGGATGCTAAAGACTGCTGAGGCATCTATTAAGAAGGCGCCTAGCACTTTCTTACTAGTTCAGGACAAGGGAAAGGGTAAGGGCAAAGGAAAGAGGAAAGGAGACGCCGAGGTTGGTGGGACCAAGCCTGCGGCTAAGCCTAACCCGCCGCCTGCCAAGAAGGCAAAGCCCAATAAGGAGACAGTCTGTTTCTTCTGCCAGAAGTCGTGACACTGGAAGAGAAACTGTAAGCTGTTCTTGGAAGATCTGAAGAAGAAGAAGAAGAAGAGCGAAGCCTGTACTTCAGGTATCTTTGTTATAGGCGTTCACTTGTCTACTCCTACTACTTGGGTATTAGATACCGCTTGTGGTTCTCACATATGTACTAATGTGCAGGGGTTGAGAAGAAGTAGAAAGTTGAACAGAGGCAAGGTGGACCTATGTGTGGGTAATGGAGCAAGAGTTGTTGTTGTTGCTGTAGGAAGATTCGAGCTGGTTTTGCCCACTGGGCTTATTTTGTCATTGAACAATTGTTATTATGTACCATCTCTTAGTTCTAACATTATTTCGCTTTCTTATTTGGATAAGGAAGGATTTGTTTGTGTGAATGGAAATGGTAGATGTTCAATTTATACGAATGAGGTGTTATATGCTTATGGTGATTTGCATGATAACCACTATATCTTGAAATTGGAACAAAGACATAATAACGAAATCTATAACATCGATACGAAAAGGATTAAGACTGGCGAGCCTAATCCTACATACCTTTGGCATTGTCGTTTAGGCCATATAAACGAGAAACGCCTAGAGAAGCTCCATAGAGATGGACTTCTAAGCTCATTTGATTTTGAATCATATGATGCTTGCGAATCTTGTCTACTTGGTAAGATGACAAAGGCGCCTTTCACTGGCCGCAGTGAAAGGGCAACTGACTTGTTGGGGATCATACATAGTGATGTATGTGGACCCATGAGTATCAGTGCTAGAGGAGGTTAATCCTACTTCAATACGTTCACTGACGACTTCAGTAGATATGGGTATATCTACCTGATGAAGCATAAGTCAGAGTCTTTTGACATGTTCAAAAGATTTCAGAATGAAGTTGAGAACCAGCTTGACAAGAAAATCAAGATCCTACGATCAGATCGAGGAGGCGAGTATTTGAGTCAAGACTTTATTGATCATCTTAGTAGTTGTGGGATAGTCTCACAGCTGACTCCACCTGGAACACCACAGTGGAATGGTGTGTCTGAGAGGAGGAATCGAACTCTATTAGATATGGTTCAGTCTATAATGAGTCAAACTGATCTTCCGCCATCCTTTTGGGGGTACGCTTTAGAAGCTGCCGCTTTCACACTTAACCGTGTTCCGTCCAAGGCTGTTGAGAAGACACCATATGAGATATGGAATGGGAGGAGTCCCATTATGTCTTACCTCAAGGTTTGGGGATGTGAAGTTTACGTTAAGCAGCAAGCTAACGATAAACTATCTCCCAAATCCCTCAAGTGTCTGTTTGTAGGATACCCCAAGGAAACAAGGGGATACTATGTCTACTACCCAGCTGACAACAAAGTGTTTGTAGTCAGGAGTGGATACTTCTTGGAGAAGGATCTAGTTTCCAAAAGAAACAGTGGGAGTAAGATAGAGCTAGAAGAAGTTCAAGCTCCACAAGACACGCCAGAGGCGCAGACGGAAACTGGAGAAGTTCCGCAAGATGTTGTGGAAGCTACTCCACAAACACAAGGACCACGAAGGTCTGATAGAACACGTTTTCAGCCAGAGAGATATTACGGATTTCTCGTGACCGAAAACAAGGATGTGTTGCTCACGGAGCGTGGTGAACCCACCACCTATCAAGAGGCCATCGTAGATCCCAACTCAGAGAAATGGGTTGAAGCCATGAAGGCTGAGATGCAATCCATGTACGACAACAAGGTGTGGACCTTGGTCGCTCCACCTGAAGGGGTAAAACCCGTAGAGTGTAAGTGGGTTTTCAAGGAGACAACCGACAAGGATGGCAACGTCAACGTCTTCAAGGCCAGGCTAGCTGCGAAGGGATTTACGCAACGTCATGGTATAGACTATGACGAAACATTTTCGCCTGTCGCAATGGCCAAGTCCATTAGGATCCTCCTTGCCATAGCTCCATATTATGACTATGAGATATGGCAGATGGATGTCAAAACAACGTTTCTTAACGGAAGGCTGCCCGAGGATGTGTATATGATACAACCTGAGGAGTTTGTATGTCCAGAGGCACCAGACATGGTGTGCAAGCTTCAGAGATCCATTTATGGATTGAAGCAAGCATCCAGGAGTTGGAATCACCGTTTTGACGAAGATAAATTAATGTGTTATCATGTTATTAGCATATTTACTATGATAACATCCATGATTAATTATGAGATAATTAATCTAAATTTGTCCCTGGTCGATTATTTTTGTGGGAACAAAAATGAACTAAGACCAGCATGACCTCGGTGCATGAGATGCACGCACTAGATGCTGGGACGAGAGTCATGTTACTATGATAGCATGTTTACTACGAGTTGCTGGACTGACCCGGAGAGTCCTGCATGGGTTTAGTCATCAACTTGCCTCTCCTAGTACGCCTGTAGCGATGCCTTAGACCTGAGGTCATCATTATTCTGGCGTTGCAGTTGTCAGACTTTGGCTTAGTCTAACGCTGCCCGTAACAGGGTAGTTATACGGGCTGAGTACGGGGCTGGTTGATTGCTTTGCAGTGGAATGTGGATTGGCCAAAATGGGATTTTGTCCCTCATTAAGATGAGAGATATCTAACTGGCGCCCTCGATGAGTCTGTCCAGGAAAATGCGTGGCCACGCTGGGATTTGGGACTTACTCAAGGAATCGAGAAAGTTGAGGTTTGGATTATGGATGACATACCTGTGCCTAGTCCATGACCAAGATATCGTAGGACAATCGGATCTCTGACACGGAGGTACTGAGGTTAAGTCGTTTTCTGGTTACCAAACGATAACTCACGGATTTTGGGTAGTTGTGATGGCTTGCTAGAGTCCGCTCACAACTTGTAGGTCATGGGGATGCCCTACTGCCAACTTCACGTGGGGCCTGCTGGGTCACACACGAGCAGGAACTGAACACCATTTGAATGGGACACGAATTAGGGTTAATTCGTGGGTCACGCGAGTGACACGATTTAAGACACAGAGGAAATGTCTGGGACATTATGTCTTGTCTTAATTAATCTACAGATGACATATTTAGATTTGTGGGACAAATTTAAATATAAATAATTGTTTATATAATTAATGAGATTAATTATTGACAATTTAAATATTAGGAAAATAATTCAGATAATGTTCCTAAGAGTTAGGAAATTATTGAATTATAAAATTCCTAAATAAAATATGAGGGTGGCGCCTCTAAGAGATTATTTGGATAAATAAAATTGTTTTATTAATTCAAATAATATATTTGAATTCAAAAGATTTGATGGAGATTTCAAAATATTTGAATTCAAAAGATTTGGTGAAGATCTCATCTCAGAATCTTTGGTGAATCAAAAATAAGGAAGTTTTTGATTTATAAAATTCCAAGGATAATAAGAGGGAGATGGCGCCATCTTGGTGGGTCCCATTGGGAGATTTGATCTCTCAATTTGATTCTCCAAGATTGCAATTTGAATTTAAATATAATATTAAGGTAATATTATAATTATAAATTCAAGTCTTAAAATAATTATATTATCAGAATATCTTTATTTTAAGAATTATTAAATCACCAAATTTTAGTCTATATAAAAGGGGGCAAGTCGACTTTGCCCACATGCATAGCATACCAACCCTAATTTGGTTTTCCTCCTAAGAGTTAGAGAGAGAAAATATTCCTTTGCACACACACAGAGAAAGTCGACTTTCTCTAAGAGTTAGGGAATTTCGACTTTGCTCTATAATTAGGGTTTGTGAGAGAAGAATAGGCAAGAAGGAGTTCTTGTGGGGGGATTCTTCTAAGCGCCACCTCAGTTGCTGATTCAAGAAGGAGTTCTTGAAGTCAGAGGTCTGTAGATTGGTCCCTGATTCTTTTGGAGAAAAGAATTGGAGGCTAGCACCTCGGTGTTCAAAGAAACTGTTCGTGTGGATTACTGGCAGAGGGAGAACTCTGGGAGTGGACTCCGTGGAACTCGCCCCGTTCAACCATCAGATTGAAACATTGACGTATAACACTAACCAAAAGTTTTAAATTCTGCTAGCGGATCCGTTCGGGAATCATAGGACCTAGGCGTTTATTTTATTTTTATTTTTGCTTCCGCTGCCTTAGGCGCCTAGGATTCCCAACAAGGATGTACGTTGAGAGTGGCGTAACACTCAGGTGGGGGGGATTCGGTCGTCTCCTGTATTTGCTTTCCTTTGGCGCTGGGGCTGGTCATTTGACTGAAGCGCTTTTCCATGAACTGGTTGAACTGCTCCTCCATGTTTCGACGCAGGGAGGCCATGTCGGCCTTGTGAGCGGCCCTCGCCTCCCGTAGCTCCGTTTGGATGATCTCGCGTATCTCGGCTGTGCATGGTGGTGGTGTTGTGTGCGGTTCATCATCCGAGTGCTGTCTGAATCCAGCGAGAGAAGTCAGTGGTGTGGGGGTTCTCTCGCTCTGCACCATGGATCTCGGAGTGATCTCGGGGATGGACATGAGATCACGTTCTCGTATGGCGTCACCCGCTTGCTGAAAGTGACCACCCGAGTGGCTCGACCCTAGAGGATCGTTTGTAGGGCTCAGGGGAAGCTGGTTCTCGTTATGGGATTCCATTGCCAAGAACGTCGTAGCTTGAGTTCACAGTCAGAGACAACAGCAAGGGGTTAGCAATCAATGCAGGTATGACCCCTACGTAGAGCCGTACCAGGGTCTCTCGGGGGTTGTGTAAAAAGAAAAAGCCAAGAAAAACCAGTTTGGAGCAAAAACGTTGCGAGTAGAAGTGAAGCAGAAAGTTGTGAAGAGTGTGGGGGAGCAGGGTGGAGTTCGTCGATGAACTCGCCTCCCTATGAGATGCTCCACCTTGTGTGTGTATCTTAGCAACAGCTAAGCAGAGGGGGGAGAGATAACCGGAGTTTTCGCATCTCTCCCCACAGACAGCGCCAGTGAAAACTACAAAGCTGGATTAGTGTAAATCTAACCTTGAGTTCATAGTAAGATGGCAGTCTCCGGATGTTCGAGGTCGTCGGATCCTGCAAATAAGAATGCACAGGGGTTTCCCTGTGATTCTCCTCTGATGCCTAAGTTAGAAGAAGGATCAGAGAATAATGGTGAGTTGGGTTTTTTGGAATGAGAGTCGTTACCTCCGAAAGTATCCCCCCTTCTCTCTTTATCCTCCTTCCCTTTTGTCCCATGTTCGTACGAGGTCTCTCAGGGACGTTAGGGGTATTTTTCGGGGATGCATAGGGAGAAGGTCGATGTACTTTACTGCTCTGATGTGACAGCTATCACTGTTGGGTTGCAGTGGGATGTCCAACCTTCCTTTTTGGGAGTCAGTGATAGCCATGAGTGCTTTTCACCGTTTCTTCTGCGCGCAGGGGCGTTTTAGTCCTTTTGCGTGTGCCTCTTTGTCCTGCCGTACACAGTAGCTGGAATGGCCTTGTCCGGTCACGTGATTTCAAGGATCTTTGCATTTAATGCCAATATCTTAGCATTAAATGCTCGAGTGGGAGGGGACTTGCTTGGGTTGCTTCCTCGCCGGGTAGCTCTTACGTCTTGACGTTGATTCCGGTGAGTGACTGGTTATGCTTTCCGAGGAGTATATATCACTAGTCCTTCCAAAAGGTCCGAGGGAGTGTCCTCGCCGTCGGCTTCCGAGGGGTGTATATCACTAGTCCATCCAAAAGGTCCGAGGGAGTGTCCTCGCCGTCGGCTTCCGAGGGGTGTATATCAATAATCTTCCCACTTGAAAAGAGTAGGGGGATCTCTCCCGTATAAAGCTTTGAAAGGAGTCACTATGACGGCGTTGGCATGGGAGCACAGTGCAAACGACAGTCGATAATGGAAGGACCTAGAAGAGAAGGATCAAATAGGATAAGAGGGACCAAATGATTGAGTTTTAAAAATAGAGCCAACTCAAATTTTAATTTTAAAATTAAGGAACTAAATAATTAAATATGTAGTATTTAATGTGTACATGTCCACTTAACTGTCAAATCATCATTGGTATTAAAGTAGTTAGTCTATAGGTACTAATGAATTAATCTTTCTAATTTTTAAAGGACCAAATAATTTATTTTAAATATGCATGAACCAAGTAGTAGGTTTCCACGTAGAAAAATTATTCCGTCACAATAGTCTGTTTTTGATGTAGTGATGCCAATAAATAAATTTCCCGAATTCGCCTTCTCGCTCAAATATCTCTTTTTCGATGGAGTAATGCCGATTGCCGAATGAAATAAGCTGTGATTAAGTTATTTAAAGAACGAGATTCTATCACTCATACACAACTTTTGTTGCTTCTGCTGTATTTTAATTGATGTTGTTCTTCTTTCTATAGTTTAGGGTTTTGTTTCGAAGCCAAAGCCACTTCCAGATGGCAAGGTGAATTTGACGTACGTTGCGGCATTGATTGAACTATTCATGACAAGGCTGAGGTGTGTTCTCTTTTTCATTTTTTTTTTCTCTTTTTGTCATTGCTTGCTGTTTGAAGATTTTGATTTGTGGGGTAGATAACGGTAATCTCTCCTTGAGATGGGTAACTGATTTCTTTAAACTTGAAAACTTATGGTTTATGAGCTCATAATTTGACTTGAGTGTGTTGAGTATTCATCGTGTTAGGACTAAGATAAACATAGTATTCTTGAACCATGAAATTTGATCTTGAATGAGAGGACAACAAAAAAAAAATGGAGAGAGAGAGAGGAATGAGAGAATTAATCCTGCATTTCATTCCAAAATTAGTGAGATACCTGAGGTACAACAACTAACTAACATAACTATACCTTTTAGAAATAACTAACCTAATAACTAACCTAACAACTAACCAACCCTAATTGAAAACCCCAACTAAACTGTCTGGCCTAAACATAAAATACATAACAGAATTTAGTTACATATATAGCAAAACAGAAAATTAGTTCAAGAACTAAAACATCTATTTATAAAACTTTACTTGGGGAGATATTGGAAGGCTAACCTTCTCATCTTCAAGCCAGTTTGACACTCTATCTTGGATCTAACAATGAGATGGAAACTTCATTTATAGAACCCACTTCGCTACTTCTTGTTGTAAAATTTGCTTGGGTTTGATTATCACTTCCTATATAAAACCCAGGTTGATTGGGTTCTGGCAATAACTTCTCGCCATTCAACATCAAAACCACAGTTGACATGTCAGGTCTGTCCTCTGGCCTTTGTTGTACACATAACAAACCCACTTGGATACATCTTACCACTTCAGATGTATTATCGGTTGAGTCATACAACAATTCATCCATCAATTCAATTGGTCTTTCTTCAATCCATGATCTCCAAGCCTGAAATAGACACGAAAATCGTCACAAATGAGAGTTTAACTCTGATCTTATTAGTCGTCATTACAAAATGCTCTTTGTAGTACAACTTACATGTCCAAGAAGGTTTAGATGATGATGAGGGTCAGAAAATCCCCTGTTCTTCTTACCACATATTATCTCCAGTATAATCACACCAAAACTGAAAACATCGGATTTGACGGAGAAAGATCCGTGTACTGCATATTCTGGAGGCATATAACCACTAAATTTACAATGGAACACAAGATAATTAGAAAGAGAAGTTTATAGTTAGAAGGAGGTTGAAAAAGAGGAAACAATTAAAACAAGTTAAACACGTACTATGTTCCCATCACTCTATTTGTGTTAGCTTCATCTTGATCTCCTCCAAACGTTCTAGCCAAACCAAAATCTGATATTTTTGGATTCATGTTATTATCAAGCAAAATATTGCTTGTTTTGAGATCTCTGTGGATAATTTTCAATCTTGAATCTTGATGAAGGTAAAGAAGTCCTCGAGCAATTCCACCAACAATTTGAAATCTCATAGTCCAATCTAATAGCTTTCTTTTTTGTGAATCTGAGAAATTCCACATCCCAGTTAAGCAGCAAATAACTAGGTTTTAAGATTTGAAAAACAAAGCCATAGATATAGAAAGCTAGCTCATACCGAAAATAAAGTAGTCCAAGCTTTTATTGGCCATGAATTCATAGACCAACAGCTTCTCATCTTGTCTAATACAGAAACCAAGAAGCTTTACGAGATTTCAGTGTTGGAGTTTTGCAATCAATAGAACTTCATTTTTAAATTCATCTGTTCCTTGTCCTGAAGTTTTCGAAAGCCTCTTAACTGCAACCTCTTGCCCATCCGAAAGTATACCCTAAAGAATTGTTTTGGCAAAGTTGAAAGTTTGGTGATAAAGATGAATTCCCTAGTTAGTTAAAGTTCAGATTCTCTCTTACCTTGTATACTGGTCCAAAGCCACCTTTTCCCAATTTGTTACATTCTGAGAATTGATTAGTGGCATTATAGATGGTCGAAAATTGAAAAATTGGCACATCAATGTCGTCCTTCTCCNCCCGAATTCGCCTTCTCGCTCAAATATCTCTTTTTCGATGGAGTAATGCCGATTGCCGAATGAAATAAGCTGTGATTAAGTTATTTAAAGAACGAGATTCTATCACTCATACACAACTTTTGTTGCTTCTGCTGTATTTTAATTGATGTTGTTCTTCTTTCTATAGTTTAGGGTTTTGTTTCGAAGCCAAAGCCACTTCCAGATGGCAAGGTGAATTTGACGTACGTTGCGGCATTGATTGAACTATTCATGACAAGGCTGAGGTGTGTTCTCTTTTTCATTTTTTTTTTCTCTTTTTGTCATTGCTTGCTGTTTGAAGATTTTGATTTGTGGGGTAGATAACGGTAATCTCTCCTTGAGATGGGTAACTGATTTCTTTAAACTTGAAAACTTATGGTTTATGAGCTCATAATTTGACTTGAGTGTGTTGAGTATTCATCGTGTTAGGACTAAGATAAACATAGTATTCTTGAACCATGAAATTTGATCTTGAATGAGAGGACAACAAAAAAAAAATGGAGAGAGAGAGAGGAATGAGAGAATTAATCCTGCATTTCATTCCAAAATTAGTGAGATACCTGAGGTACAACAACTAACTAACATAACTATACCTTTTAGAAATAACTAACCTAATAACTAACCTAACAACTAACCAACCCTAATTGAAAACCCCAACTAAACTGTCTGGCCTAAACATAAAATACATAACAGAATTTAGTTACATATATAGCAAAACAGAAAATTAGTTCAAGAACTAAAACATCTATTTATAAAACTTTACTTGGGGAGATATTGGAAGGCTAACCTTCTCATCTTCAAGCCAGTTTGACACTCTATCTTGGATCTAACAATGAGATGGAAACTTCATTTATAGAACCCACTTCGCTACTTCTTGTTGTAAAATTTGCTTGGGTTTGATTATCACTTCCTATATAAAACCCAGGTTGATTGGGTTCTGGCAATAACTTCTCGCCATTCAACATCAAAACCACAGTTGACATGTCAGGTCTGTCCTCTGGCCTTTGTTGTACACATAACAAACCCACTTGGATACATCTTACCACTTCAGATGTATTATCGGTTGAGTCATACAACAATTCATCCATCAATTCAATTGGTCTTTCTTCAATCCATAATCTCCAAGCCTGAAATAGACACGAAAATCGTCACAAATGAGAGTTTAACTCTGATCTTATTAGTCGTCATTACAAAATGCTCTTCGTAGTACAACTTACATGTCCAAGAAGGTTTAGATGATGATGAGGGTCAGAAAATCCCCTGTTCTTCTTACCACATATTATCTCCAGTATAATCACACCAAAACTGAAAACATCGGATTTGACGGAGAAAGATCCGTGTACTGCATATTCTGGAGGCATATAACCACTAAATTTA
>QANZ01012859.1:187237-199464 GCA_003254925.1 Chamaecrista fasciculata
GACCAAAATGTTATCCACGAAAAAAATGTGGGACCAAAAATTATATATTAATCAAAACGGTTTGTCTTTTTGCGGGTAATAATATGACCGTTGATCTTCACGCATGAGCACATCGCACCATCCACTCTTCTTCCACTATCTGCCTCTCTCGTATACCCATATATATACTGGAGGAGAGACCAAAATGTATATTTTTGGCGTCTGAATTATATATTTTATATCATGGACTAAAATGTAAATAACATGAGTTGAATTAATTTATTTTAAATTAATATAAATTATAAATTATATATAGTATAATATAATATATTTATAAAATAAAATATTTATATATTATTATATATATATTTGGCCGAAATGTATATATATTATAATTATAAAATATATATGTGAGAGAGAGGAGGTGAATAAGAAAAAGAGGAAGAAAAAAAAAATGAGGGTATTGTAAGTGTAATAAATGAGGGTATTGAAAATTACTATTTTGTTAAATAGTTTTTTTATATTTGTATTAGAGTATTGGTAATTATAGGTATTTGAGTAGGGATATGTTAATAATTGGATATGAAATATGTAATGAAATGAGTTTGTAATGAAGTGATATTTTTGTAATGACTTTATAATTGGAAAACAAACACCCATATAGTACTGTAGCTTAAGTTATGTAATGAAAATGGAGATAATAGAGTTGTAATGAAAAAATAATGACAACCCAGACATGCCCTAAATCATACATGTAGAATTGCGGATTTAGCTTACGTCGCCGTCACATACTTGTCATTGTTGACATCACAGAGAAATTTAGGTTTTAATTTGAGTAGTGATGCCCAGGGTTTTAAAAATAAATAATTTAATTGTACCAACAAAAAAAAAAAAATTAACGTTCCATTGAACTAAAACTAATGACGGGAATTAAGGTTCCATTGTTTGAGTAGTCCAGCGGTCCAAACTTAAATAAATAAAAATAAATATTTAATTTAATATAATAAAAAACTAAAAAATACTTAAAAATGAAAAATATAAATACAACAAATTCATCATTAGAATTAAACTCTTTTAAGTTTGATTAAGTGAGAAGATGAGAAAAACAAATCAAATATTGAACTAAAACCTAGTGTGCTATTTTGAGTCCAAACTTAAAAAAAGAAATACCTTAAAATAACATCATTTTGATATAAAAAAACTAAAAAAATAAATAAATAAAAAAGGTCAAAGAGTAAATTTGGTTTCATATATTTTATTCAGTTCCCAATTTAGTTCTATATCTTTTTTTATTGCACTTGTGGATATCTTTGCAAAATATCCCAATTTGGTTTTATATCATTTTTGGTCATATATCTTTTGGTCAAGTTGTAGAATTGGTCACATATCTTTGCAACAGGATCAATCAATAGTTAATCTTTTTGCAAAGATATGAGACCAATTCTACATCTAACCCAAAATATATATGACTAATTATGCAATTGACCCAAAGATATAGAATCAAATATGTATAAAAAAAATGAGACCAAATTAGAACCTAACACAAAGATATGAGAGTAAAAGAAGATATCAGACCAAATTTACACTTTGACCTAAAAAAATTAGGGTAAATTACAGTCTGACCTAAAAAAAATTGGGGTAAATTACATTTTAGCACCATGTTCTATGGACCGATTTCACTTTGCTACCCTACTCTTTCAAGTGATATTTTGATACCTTGTTCTTTGCACCGTTAACATTTTGATACCATGCTATTTCAAAAGTGACATTTTGGTACCATGTTCTTTGTAGCGTTAACACTTTGGCACCCTGTTCTATGTACTGATTTCACTTTGGTACCCTGTTCTTCCACGATTTATTACTCTGCTCTATCTTTTTTAGGGTACTTTAACAGCGCAAAGAACAAGATATCAAAAAGTCAATAAGGTACCAAAATATTAACGGCACAAAGAACAGGGTATCAATTTGAAAGAAAAAGATATCAAAGTAAAATTGATCTATAATACTAAAGTGTTATTTACCAAAAAGAAAAAATTATTTGAACGGTTCAACCCATAAACTAGTCAGTTTTGTTGGTTCTTGCCCGATTCAAGTGGCTTTGGGATGGTTCTTTGTATAGGAGGTTCTATTCCTATTTTAGACTGGATTACTAGCCAACTCAACTGATCCAATCGAATTTTCTGAACTATGGGGATGCGCATAACCTCCGAAACCCGACTCAACTGGGCTACAGAACCTGCATAAAATGGTTGGGTTTAATTTGATTATGTTGGATTGGTCAAATGAGTTACATATTGAGCTGAAATTATAGAAAAATAGAAGTCAATGATTAGATCAAATTTGGCATATTCACCCAGTTGAACTTAAACAAATTGATCTAACCATATATATATTAGAGGCTTTGCGTGCCCGTTATGTAAAATATAAAATTATTTAAAAATAATTTGTTAAGAGAGAATGACTCAGGGTACCAAAGTGTCACTTTTTAAATCACCGAGTACTAAAGTGAAATATGACCAAATCATAGAGTACCAAAGTGTAATTTACCCTTTTTTATGGAGTTTAAAAGTAACTTATAATTCCAATTTCGTTGTATTTGGACTTAAAAGGAGAGATATTATTACATTTATGAAACAATCAACTCATTTTTTAGTTTGATTTCATATTCAATTTAACCTCATTTGTCAGTGGATCCAACTAAGAAAAGCAAGAACTCAATCGTTAGAGACCAACTATGAAACTTACTAAGGACCAAAGCAAAACTATTAAGAAATATTAAGGAGTAAAATGGAATAAAAAATATTAGTGACCAAAATAAAATTTAGGGTAAACATTAGAGACCAAAATGAGGTTTTGGCCTATTTTTAAGTTCAAATAATTTTATGCACATGATGACTACACGGAATATTAATGTTAAGAGGGGTTGTTCTGGATTTTACATAGCAGATTATATAGACACGACTCTAATTAGAACTTCAAAAGTTGACTCTTTGTGACTCAAATTACTTCTACGAATTTTAGTCTAATTGTCTTCAAATGGAGAGTGACTAATTACAAAGTAAGTTCAAATTTTTCAAAGTTTGATTTCTAAAATAATTGAGTAGGTAAATGACACAATAGTCGTCGTAAATATACAATTAGATTATTTGTTCGTTCGTTTCCGAAGTGGAGTTGCTTTCTACATTCCACTAATAATTAAGCAAGCATGCATGGCACCAACTCTCACAAATCATTAAAAGCGAAAGTAGTGTTAATCAATTTAATTTTATCATATTATTATATTATTGGCAAAAATACTATTGGTACCCCAACAGTTAGACCTGTTCATGGGTTAAGTTTGGGTTACCTAAGTTTAGGTCCAATGTGTTTTTATGTAACTGGGCCTGGACTTAATAAAATTTTAACCATCACAGTGGGTCAAGTATATACCCAAGCCTATGGGCTTAAGCTTGAGTAGTCCAATGGATTTTTTTTGTTCTTTCTTCATTTCACAAAATTATATAGATGGGTATAAAAAAGTAGAAAATAATGTCATTTCAGTCCAAAATAGTCTAAAAAATTACAGATTCGTACATAAATACATAAAATAATTTCATTTCAGTCCAAAATAGTCTAAAAATTACAAATTGATAAAAACTACAGAAAATAATTTCATTTCAGTCCAAAATAGTCTAAAAAATTACAGATTGGTACAAAAATATAGAAAACAATTTCATTTCAATAAAAAATAGTCTAAAAAATTATAGATTGGTACAAAAATGCAGAAAATAATTTCATTCGACTCGGGTCGGCCCGTCCGGAAAAATTCGACTCGGGCCGGCTCGGTCAAAAAAATTCGGCTCGGGCCGGCCCGGTTGGAAAAATTCGGCTCAGGCCGACTCGAGCCGAATTTGGTCTGAAAACTTTGGCTCCGGCAGACCCGATCGAAAAATTTGGTTCGAGCCAGTCCATCCGAAAAAATTCGACTCGAGCCGGCCTGTCTGGAAAAATTTGACTCGGGCCGGCTCGGTCGAAAAATTCGCCTTGGGCCGGCCCGTCTGGAAAAATTCAACTCGGGCCAGCTCTGTCAGAAAAGTTTGACTCGGGCCGGCTCGGTGAGAAAAATTCGGCTTGGGCCGGCTCGGTCATAAAAATTGGGCTCGGGCTGGCCCGGTTGAAAAAATTTGGTTCGACCGACCCCGATCGAAAGAATTCGGTTCGAGCCGGCCCGTCCGGAAAAATTTGGCTCGGCCCGCCCTGTTCAAAAAAATTCGCCTCGGGCCGGCCAGTTCAGAAAAATTCGGCTCGGTCGGAAAAGTTCGTCTTCGGTAGTATCGAGTATTAACACACCCTAAGTTTGTTGGGTAGTATCGGGTAATATTTGAGTATTAACTGGACTAGTCAATAAGTTTGGGTAGTTATTGGGTAGTCTCATTTTTAAGCCCACATCTTATTTTTACTTGATGGGTAGTTACTTATAGGCTTGGACCGAAGTAGTCCATATACTACTTGGGACCATGAACAGGTCTACCCACAGTATGCGGTTATTTTCAGTTGAACCCAAAACTCTTTTTGGGTCAATATTGTACCGCCAAATTATAAAGTCGGTTTCAATTATATATACCCCTAATATCTTTTGTAGACAATTACACCTTAAATGTTTCACATTTGAGTCAATTGTATCCCTAAATACCCCTCAAATCGGGGGTACAATTGACAAAAAAAAAAGAAAAAGTTGGAGATACAATCGATACAAAAGAGAAAAGATTGAGGGTATAATTGGCTTAAAATTTTTTTAGAGGTATAACTGAAATTAACCCCATACTTTGAGAGTATAATTAATTAAAAATAATTTTAAAGGTATAACTAAAAATTACCGTATATTTTAAAGATACTTTTAACAATATTATTTGCCAGTGTTCTTGAAAGATGACCTAATAAAGCTGTTACCCAAAATATAGGTGACAACTTATGCAAAATAACAAAAATATCAAAATGCTTATGATTTTGTTAATTTGTCAAAGAAAAATTGAAGCAAATGTCGTATTGCAGATTTAGCTTGCCTTGCCGTCACGTACTTGTCATTGTTGACATCACAAAGAAATTAATTGATTAATTTGAGTAATGATGTCCAAGGTTTTAAAAATGGAATCTTCCATTGTACCCCTTAAAGAATTAATTTAAGGTTCAATAGTTGAATCAAAATTTAATTTAATTTGGATCTATAATAATTAAATAGATAAAAATAATATATTTAATTTAATATAATAAAAAATAAATTAATAGAATACCAAAAATATACAATAAACCCATCATTAAATTTAAGTTTGATTAAGCGAGAAAATGAAAACAAAAAAGATAAAATATCAAATATTAAACTAAAATTTAGTAAGTAGTGCACTATTTTTAGTCTAGACTTTAAAAAAATACCTTAAAATAACATCATTTTGATATAGAAAGACAAAAAAAATTTAAAAATTATTTGGCCGTTTAACCCATAAACTGGTTGGTTTTGCTAGTTCTAACCCGATTCAGGTGGTTCTGGGATGGTAAAGGCGATTTTGTTCCTATTTTAAACTGGAATTACCAGCCAATTCAATTGATCCAGAATAGATTTTTGAACTATGGGGATGTGCATTGTGACATCTCAACTTCTAGATTCAAGCTAAACATTGATACATGACGGAAACAAGATATATTTAGTCAGTTTAACTAAGTTTATTTGACTCATGAATTGGATATATTCTTCTTCTTTTTTTTCTCTATAAGATGGTGACACTAGATTAAGTGTTTGCGCTGGGACTCACTGTACTAAATATGTAAGCATAACATAAACACATGCACAACATTAACCATAATATAATACTTCTTATATATCAATTGACATGCCCATCTTGGGCCCAGACCATATGTTCTACCATAGGGGAGGACTATTGCAAACCCAAAAGGAGCGGAGGGACGACCTAAATGGAGTTTATCAAATAGTAGGGTAATTTCTGTCGGTTTTGGTCACCTCGCCGCCTAGCTCACTATGGGGTGCTCCCGGCGAGTTGGCCTGCGAACAATGCTGTAGGTAGAAAAAAAAAATGAGAGGTTGAGGAGAGAGAAAAATAGGAGAAGGAGACTGGGGGGTAAATTGAGAGCAGAAAAATGGAGAAACACAAAGAGAACTGATGAGAGAGCTTGGATCTTACACTATTGGGGTGAATCTTGAGCTTAGAGGATCAAATTCATCTTAAGTTAGGGTTCTTACCATTGTCTCCTTGACCGAACACCCATCGTAAAGTGATCTGGAGAATCTGAGGTAGATGATCAAATTTAATACTCGAGTTATGCTCGAATACTATATATAGTATAGCACAGGCCCAAGGTTGATCTCTTGCGGAACTCAATGCAAGAATTTAAAGGAAATTGTGTATAGATCGGTCGTGAATTAAGGTGTAGGTCAATAACAAAACCAGACATACTTGAGGAATGAAACTTCTGAATGACTTTCTTCGTTATGGGGTTATGATGACTTGGTTATGAACGAAACAACCACATCCAATAATGTATCAGCTAAAAGCATAATACTAGATTACAGACGATTGTGCATCCCACCCTACTCTTAGGAAGTGGATTCACAACTTTGAGAATAACCTTAATCACGTAATGGCGACAAATGAGAGTTAGGATAGATCACTCGACAAATAATGGAAAATGCGAGCACGTATTATTAATCATTCAATGTAAAGATTAAATCAAACTAATAATTCATATGAAAATATTAAAGCAATCCTATAAACTAAAATGTATAACATATTTAACGATCAATCATGAATTCATGAACCAATTGAAATATACAAAAATGCATAACCAAACCAGTAACTTCGTTCGTTAAGATCGATGAACTCTCACCATATTGTTGGTTTCCTCTCATATCGAATAAGTTAGTTACTCATGCTCTTAGCAGAGTAACAACGTATTATGAGTGATCCCTAGTGCTCTACTACTCATTAACTTGATTATTTCTGATGCTCTGGGTGTGGAATGACGTGATCTATTTATAGGCAAAATTTAAAACTACGCTGTCGTACTACACTGCCGGCTCAGTATGACAGCTAACAAGATTCTCCTCGGTCTTCGCATAACCTCTTTGATCTAAAAGATAATGGATGATTAAAATACTTAACATGCAAATAACAGACGTGCACCATTGGTAATTAGAACGACTCAATTCAAATTTGCTTCTAGAATTGATCTATGATGTAATGCTGATAATTGACCTGCGATGCCGATTCACTATGATGGCTCAAAACTAGCAGGTTTGTCTTCGTTCATATTAACTGATCCAACCTTCGATTATGCTTGTTTGACTGTCTTTTGTTGTGATACTTGGCTTGAAACCACGAAGTGAACGATTAAGCAGCACCTTTTAATAAAATTAATAAAAAAAGACTGCAAAATAACACTTTTAGTCCATTATTTCGTGCATCACCTTGGTACAAATCCTAACACATTACTTGGTCAATATTGCAATAAAACATTATTAAAAGATGTAAAATATGATCAAATGACATATACAAATTTGGACTGATCACTCCTCTTCACATGCATGCCTTTTTTTTTTCACTCAATCTCTTGCTTAGGGTTAGTTGAGAGTTACAATTGATGAATTTTTAGGGAATAATGATGTGTTGGTATCAATTGGTAAACTCTTGTTGTCTATGCTTGAAATTTGTGAAATTTCCATTAAGGTGAGTTTTAATTTGGTGAATCATGTAAATAATTGAAAGATAAAGCTTCAATGTCGGTTTCTGTTTTGTGTTCTTGGAAAGATTGAATGCATGGTTGAGAATACATGTTTGGGAGACGATTTTGGTATTGTGTATATATGGCTTTTCTTTGATAAAAATATGAAGATTTATATTGTATCACAAGCTACCCTATTTTTCAGTGAATTTTTTGCCTTCTATTGCAGCTCCCTGCGGGCTTGCTCGTCGGATGTTGAATCTGGCGAACTAGCTGACGAGCAACCCAGTTTTTGGAAAAATTTATATTTTGGTTAGGATTCTCTGATCTTTCCTTTCATTTGAAACCTCTTTTGGGATTGTTTTGAACACAAATTCTTGACTAGCACTATGATTTCAAGCATGAGAGAAGTCTTGTTTGTGTGTTGTCACTTTAAATGTATTCTAGATTGAATGTTGTGTAAAGTTTGATGAGCATGGAGGTTACTATTTCTAAGAAGTTGAGAAGGTAAACAAATTTTGAGCAAACAAATTATAGTGAATATGTAATTTCTAAAATATGTGTATGAAGGTATTGCTTTTGTAAATGTCATGGTTGATTGAGGGTGAAGGCCCTCCCATTGTTGATCGTTTCCGCGAGAAATGTCCATTGGTGGGTTCCATGGATGACCTAAGGTAGATTCCTTAGATGACATGTTATTGGATTGTGCGAAAGCCAGAGAACACTCTGGAAGCCTAGGTCATTGTGACCACAATTGATTTGATCATGACACTGTATTATTTATGGGCCGACCATACTTTAAGGTATCAGAAATATCGGGTGACATGCGGTCATAGCTGGTTGCTGTAGTAATGCTTTAAATATTTATTTTTATCCCATCTGTGTGTATTGGGTAGTTGTAAAGCGAAATTTTTTTAGTGTAACATGATTTTATTCTATGTTCGTAACTCATGACTTATATGTAACGTACTTGGCAAGTGTTATTGAAATTTGGTGTTTGTATGGGGATCTGTGGTTAAGTAGAAGGTTTAAATCCAACTAAGAATTTTATTCTCACCCCTTCCACCTTTTAGATTATGTTGTGTGCGGATAGGCAAGTGGGTGTTTTAGTTGTGGTAGTAATCCACTAGCGGAGAACTCTCACTGTGCTCCTTTTAGATTATGTTTTTTGTGTGGATTGATATTAATCTATTGTAAGATTAATATTTGTGTTACTGATAAGTAATTAATTTATCATAAGTCTGAATAAGAACAGATTGGGTTCATATCAATTATGGTGTTCCGTGATAGGTTGGATTATCCACAAGCTTTGCGGGACCGGGCTAAGAACCCCAAGCCACATCTGAAGAGTATTAGTAATTATCTCATTAAATTATTAATGTATATATGGAGTTTGTTTGTTAAGGGATTGTTTTGTAATTATATTCAAGGACCACTTTGTAATATTCACTAATTAGTGAATTTGACTATATATATAGCAAATGTATTTTCATAAACTTGAGGTCCTCATTTTTGCACATTTTGGTCCCTTTTCTTTCCTCCAACTTGGTCCCTAATTAGAGAATGACTTAGGTGAAATCTTATTATGTATTGCACATTAATTTCACGTTGTTAAGTCATGCAGTGTTTTGGTTTATCTCATGGAACCTATATTTTAAGTGAGTGTTTAAGAAATCTGAGTTGCACTCTTGTGTCTTCTGTTGAGAAGCTTTCCAATCTTGTGTGAATCCCTTTAGACTTCCCCTGCTTTGCTCAAGTGTACACTATTTAAGTTGTAACCTTTCGTATAAGTGTACCTGGGACATACTAGAGCAATTTTGTTAGGGATTATTGGTGCGAACCCACAAGGGAAATTCCCACGAACCCACCACCAAGTGAAATATACAACCCCAAGAAAGCTAAACAAAGGCATAGATGATCACACTTGAACCCTTGAACTCGAACGAACAAAGACCCGAAGTGTTGGAAGACGCCACAAGGATGATCAAGCCTTGATAAGTCTATAAGTTCAATGAAGAACCCTAGAGAGAACACACTCTCACAAGTTGGATAAACCAAACTCACAATATAATAAACTCAAATCTGAATTACAATAGGTCTTAAAGGAGTATTTATACTCTAAGTTGAAAGAAACCCTAATGGGTCATGAAACACTAAACCCAACTAATAAAAACCCTAATGGACTTTTAAACATGAAGCCCAACTAATTAAAATAATAATGCTGATTTAAATGTCTTAAAAATACTAATGGACTTAAAATGATTTAGCCCAAAATTAATAAAATTCGCACTAAAATAAAACTCAAAATACAAACATCAAATTAAGCCCAAAATATGATTATTTAAGCCCAAATGAGTCTTCATATATGCAGCACTTGGTCCAATCTCTTTAAATTGAAGTCTTTGAGCCCAAATCAAGTTGTCCAGCTCATCTTCCAGCCCATACTTTTCAAGTGACGTTTTCAGCTTGATTTTTAATGAACCTTTGGCATGGTGTTTTGCATCATCCCCTCTCTCTTCAAAAGGATTTGACCCCATATCTTTGCAATATGTCCTTCTCCTTTTATTTCGCATCATTCCCTCTTTCCTCAAGAAGATTCGTCCTCGAATCTTACCTACATCCAAAAGAGATGAATTAGCTAAAAAAAAAATTCTCCTTGAAGGCTAATCTTGTAAGCATCGCCTTTAATTCTTCTTGATCTGTCTTTTGTTGAGTCAAAGATATGCTTCAATACTCCAACACCAATGATGTTTTCTCCAACATCCATAGTTTCATGTAACATGTAGCATTTTGAGCACAATTCTTTCTAATACCCTTTTGCATATGTGACAAATAACAACACTTAGATAACATATCTAACATATGCACACCAAAATGATCCATTACACCACCACTATGTGATGCCCTGACAAACAACTCTTGCATATAAAATTGAAGAATCCAAATCCCATTTCCATGAAACAGAAAACCATCATGTACATAGAATTTATAAAAAACACAATTTATACATGCTTCAACAATAACAACATCAAAGCTCATCTTAAAATCATCACACCCAATTCCAGAATTAGAACAATCAAAAAAGTATTTTATAGGTGTAAGATGAGATTCTCCCTTTAAAGAATTCAATGACCACTTGAAACTATGTTCCAAATTATAATCATCTTCCTTGTTGAATTTCTTTGGCTTCCATAGCTCCTTTCTCTCCTATGAATCAAATGTTTCTCCAAAAACAAAATCAATATGATCCAAAAATGTTTCCTTTGGAAACACATATCCATGTTCCTCTATCAAATAAACAGCACCACTAAACAAATAATTGTTAGTGTTAGTAAAAATCAAAGATCCCTCTTTCTCATCAAAGCATTTTATCTCATCACTTTGATTTCTACTCTCCAATGGGCCAGTAATTTTATTCTCCTCTTTTTCGGCCTCTTTTTGCTCATCATTCTTTTCACTCTTTTGAATTTTTTCTAATGAGCTCTCAATATTTCTTTCTTTTTCTCTCTCATTTTGCAGCTCACTCTCTCTTTTATCTTCCTCTTTTCTTTCCTCACAAACTTCTTTTGAAGATATTGGCTCTTTTACCTCTTTGCTCAGCACATCAAGAGTTTCTCTAACAAATGGAGATTCAACATAATTAGTATCATGAACTTTCTCTAGATGTGAAGAGACCTCCAAAATAGATTTATGACTCTTATATTGAGATGGAGCAAATCTCTTCCTCATGACTCTTTTCATCTCATCCCATGTGACAATTGGATCCTCTTTATACCTCATCCGAGACCTTACCAACTTATCCCACCAAATTACAGCATGATCAGAAAATGCAAAAGAAGCAATTCTAATTTTCTTCTTGTCAGAATAGTCATGACATGCAAATACCTTATCAACCTTTTCCTCCCACTTTAAATAGGCATCAGAATTATATGTGCCTCTAAAAAGTGGTATTTTCATTTTAACACTTCCAAGGTTGTCATCTTGCCTATTTCTCCCTCCAAAACCATTTTCTCCTTGTCTCCTCTCATGACAAGTATTTCTAACATGTTTTTCTTCTCTATGTATACTTCTTACTCCAAAATCAGATTGTTTAAACATACCTTCCCAACGATCTAATTGTTGTGACATTTCATTAAGAATATACTCAATCTTTTGCTGATTTCCACCACCACTTGAAGCCTCCTCTATTAAATTAACCATGAAAAAGCTGCAAGAAAATAAGTTTGTGAAATAAAACTCCTCACCGTTGAACACTCGTGTTTCACACTAAGAAGGCTTTTATCCACTCTAATGATCTCACACACTCTTGCCTTTTACCACTCTTGGTTCCTCTTTAGGCTCTTTAAAGAACAAGGTGACTTGATTCAAGACTATCACAAAATTGTAAAGTCAACCAAACACTTAGAAGATTTCAGAAGCTAAAAAAGTGTAACCAAGCAATGAATTTCAGAACAGAATTTAGAGAACAAATGACACAAGTTTGTAAGAATATGATGTTGGGAAATCCCCGGGGAAAACACGCAGCGGAAGCAAACAGT
>QANZ01012895.1:0-15253 GCA_003254925.1 Chamaecrista fasciculata
TAAAATTCCCTAATATTTGGTTGAGGGTGGCGCCTCATTATTTGAAGATTTAATTAATAAAAATGTTTTATTAATTTAAGTCATGAATTTGAATTTGAATTTAAGATTCTAGATTTGAATTAAGATATTGGGGTAATATTCTTATTCAATAAAGAATTTAAATTCAGAATTCAAATTTTGAATTAAAGATATTATTGTAATATTTTAATTCAAAAACCTTGGGATAAAATAAGTTGGTTATGACTCCTTAATTTTAGGAGTTATTTTTGATTTTTAAAATTCCCTAAAAATGAGAGCATTAGGCGCCTATCTTAGTGGGTCCCATTGGGGAGATTTGATCTCCCATTTGATTCTCTAAGTTGGTGATTTGAATTTGAATTAAGATATTCTAGGAATATTTTAATTAGATATTCAAAGTCTAAAATATGATATTATAAGAATATCATGGATTTTATATTTATTAAATTAGTGTAATTTTAGTAAATATAAGGTCTGCAAGTCGCCTAGCTCCATATACAACACAAGTCATGCCAATTGTTGCACAATTGAGAGAACCTTAGTTTTGCCTAGCAAAGTCGAATTCCTCCTTGTTGAGAGAGAAAATTCGCCACCCACCTTCCTAGAGAGAGAAGTCGATTTTCTTCTAAGGGGTTAGAAGAGTTATCGAAAGTTGTGGGTTCTAAGGGTTTTGTGGAGAACAATAGAACAAAAGGAGTTTTGTTGTTGATTGTTGCTCTGTGGCGCCATCCACCTGGAGTTCAGAGAAGGAGTTCCTGAATTCATAATTTGTAGATTGGATCCCGAGTCTCTTTGGAGAAAGAGGCGTGGAGGCTAGCACCTCGTGTTCGGGAAACTGTTCGTGTGGATCACCGGTAGAGGAAGGACGTGGAGAGGGACTTCTAGACTCACCAGTATCACCAATCCGATTGAAAGCTTGAGGTATAACACTTTTCGTATCTGGTTTTAAATTCAGATAGCGGATCTCAGGGTGGGTTTTCCTCAGGGGCGCAAGTTTTTTTTATTTTACGTTTCTTCCGCTGCGTATTTCCCTGAGGATTTCCCAACAATATATAGAGACATTTTGATTATTATATTGGAAAAGTTTTTTTTGTTTTTAGAAACAAAAAATCTTGTTTGATAATGTCTTTTTTTGGATTTGATTCTAAAAATAAAAAAACTGAAATTTGTTTCTAAACTTGAAATAAAAAAACTTGGTTGTTTTGAACTCAGTTTTTATAAAATAAGCAGGGGTATATCTTTAATATTTTACCAGTATTTTCGTTATTCATATTTAAGATTAAATTACATTCATGTTTCAAATTTTGGACTGATGTGAAATTTCTACATTTCTCCATATTTTTAAAAATTACATTTCGACTCCAAAATTTTTTCATATTTTTCATTTTAATCCTCAAATATATCTAGTGATTTTTTAAAAAGTTTGAAAATATTTGGGGCATTATGTTATTTTTGAAAAAAATTGTAAAGTTTATCTTCCTTCTGCTGAGCGTAGTTTTGTAGGACAAAAATACATTTGTTTTTTAGATTTAAGACTGATCTGTAATTTTACTCTTTTTCCATTTTCTCAAAATTACATTCTGACCTAAATTTCTTTTTATCTTTTTCATTTTAATCCTCAAATATTATGATCCAAGGACATTTTTACAAATTTTGAAACTATTTGAGGTTATTTTGTAATTTTTGCAAAAATTTGTGAAATTCATCTTCCCCTCCAATAAAAGTAATTTATCAAACAGATTATTTTTATTTTGATTTTTGAAAATGTATTTTCTAAAGATGCGAATCAAACAGGCCCATAATATCTGGCCAAAATAATAAACAGGCCCATAATATCTTGTAATATATTGGTTTTATTGGGATGATGAAATTGCGGCTATTTATGTGTTTTTTTTTTTTTTTAAAACTTAGAAACAACAAGAAAAGGAAGAAAGATCCTACCATGCCAGGGGAACTAAGTGATAATAGGCCTAAAGACTTGAGGTCTAGGAGACTTAGGCCATGGGCGCCCCAAAGGCCCATCTAAGGAATCCCTTGGGTGAGAACGCCAAAAGAGCCCTACACAGGCAAGGCACCAAGCCTCTCGTGACAATCGATAACGCCGATAGACAGGCGTCCACAGAAAGGGTCCTAGCATGATTAAGGCACCAAACGCCCTACGTCAGTCGAGGACGCCAACAACCAGGCGTTCACGAGAAATAACAACTTACTCCCATATCCTAACCAACAGATCTGCGAGAATAACGGACAGTTAGGATTTCCACCAAGATCACAACTGATTTGGCCAAATCAGTTAGGATCACAATCGACCATATCTAGGTCAAAAAGGTCTCACTTCACCAGTATAAAAGGACAGCTCCTCTACTGGAAAAAGGTACGCACTATTGCTATCCTGCACTTATTATTATCTCTCTCAAACACTCTACTGACTTAAGCATCGGAGGTGAATCGCAGGGCATCCCTGTGCATTCATTGACTTGCAGGTGACTTCTGACCCAAAGTTGCCTCATCGAACCAGGTAATGCCCTATGGCCAAAACCAGGTTCATCACTAAGCACCCAATCTTCTCCGCATGTTTTGATGGCCTTTTATTTTATATGATTTAACTACAGGAAAAGAGGAATCCTCTCTTCTGAAGGAAGAGTCTCCACTCTCTACTTGTCCAATAGCGAGAGAGCTTTTTCGCCTTGTTTAGCAGGGCGTGTTTAGTCCGTATATTCCTTTTGATCACTACGTTGTTGCTAGTCTTCATCATCATCATGGAGATCAGCGTGTCGGAATCTAAAGAAGGAGAGGAAATACAGTTAGAAAAAGATTCCAAACGAACGATCGAAATATCAAAACATGCATTAGTGGGGCGGTTGATATCGGGGAAGGCGTTGAACAGAAAGGTCACGAGAGAAATGATTCTGAAAAGCTGGAACTATCCAAGAGGTTTGCACATTATTGATCTGGCAACAAATACTTACTTGTTCAACTTCAGTGATTGTATGACTCCGTTGAAGATTATGAAGGCGGCCCCGTGGAATATCCTTGGATGTCTCCTCAGTCTTCACAGATGGACACCAGAGTTCTCCATTCATGAAGTTGATTACAGCTATAGCCCCTTTTGGATTTAGATTCATGGGGTCCCTCTTAAAGGTTTCTCAGTAGAAAATGCTAGAAGGATTGCTAGTAAGGTGGGGGAGGTAGAACAAGTTGAAGATCCCTTCGTGGGAAACAAAATGTTAAGGGGCTTCATGAGGGCGCGTGTACAGGTCAATATAACAAAACCGTTTGTTACTGGCTTTTGGTTACCAAGGAAAGACTTTCCAAAGACGTGGATATGGATTTATTATGAGAAGCTTCAGGATTATTGCTACAACTGTGGAAAGCTGGGGCATGGACAGAAGGAGTGTACAGAGGAGCGGGCTATGGCATTGTGGAATCCAGACAAGCCCAGATATGGCCCTGGTTTGGGTGTGAATCCTTTGAAGTCTCGCTCAGAAGTCATTGCAGCGATGAGTAGCAGACAAGGAGACGAAGGTGGATTCCACGCACGCGGGAAGGCAGGTGAAGGCTCAAGCACCAAGGGTAGTACGGAAAGGAGGAAAGGTTGGAATATAGATGATGGTATTCTCGAGTAGAGTAGGAGGAGTGGGAGTGAATTTGACATTTCGCCAACGGAGCAGGTTGGGGAAAGGATGGGTAAAAGGGGTGACATGACAACTAAATCTAGGGAGGAGTACCCAGAGGCGAGGGAACCAAAGAGCGGGGAAAAATTGGATTTGGAAGCACATGGTAGTAAAGATGCTGGAAGAATTGGGCCCAAAGCTTCAGTTATTGGCCCAACACCAAGTGCAACGAGAGTGGATCTTAAAGAGGGCCTGGTTAGGGCCGGGTTGGGACTAGAAAACTTGGAGAGCTTACAATTGGAGCCAGAAGATATCGGGCTAAAGCAACTTGTTGTCATTATGGATGTTTTAAGCCCAAAGCAAGTAGCTGGATCAAGCAAGTCAAGTGGGGGAGCCATTCAGTTGGATACGGAAATATCACAGGAACAGATTGAAGATTGCAGAAGGAAGATTCAGGGCCAGTTTCCCATCGTTGGACCAACTGATCAGATTGCCAGAGGCAAAGGAAAAGAGGTAGTCATATGGCAACCAAGAGGAAAACAGAAGGAAGAAAAGCCACAAGCTTATTACGTTGAACTTCCAGAAGAAGCTGAAAGTGCTACGAGTGAAGAAGAACAGGATGATACGTGTGAGAAAGGGGAGGGAGTAGAAGAAAAAGTTCTCTCCACTACTTTGAATCTGAATTTATCACTTAAGAGACAACTGGAGGAAGAAGTTGGTGATGCTTGGTGCAATCAGAAGAAGATTAAGGTAGCTCAGGATGTTGCAGGTGTTATTGGGAGACATAACTGCTCAGGGGGGAGAGATTAATGGAGATAAAATCATGGAGATGGCTGAGGAGGCGGGCCAGAACCAGCCCCAAAGGGCGCCATGAGTTGTTTCATCAGCTGGAATTGTAGAGGCATAGGGGTGGCCTCTACAATTAGAGCTTTGCAGGATTTAGTATCCCATAACACTCCTTCTCTCCTATTTTTGTGTGAGACTAAATCAAAAAAGAAGAAAGTGGAGAATGTTAGTAGATCTCTGTTGTTTGACCAGGTTTTTTGTATAGATGCTTTGGGTAGATCTGGGGGCCTGGCCCTTTGTTGGAAAAATAGTCTTGATGTTTCTGTCCTGAATTTTTGTAAGAACTTTATTCACTGTAAAGTGACTATGAATGAACTTAATGTTTCCTTTTATTTCACTGGTGTATACGGTGACCCTGATCCTATTATTAGGAGAGGGGTGTGGGATGATATATCCAAATTTCAGTTGAATGAAAATGATGCTTGGATTTGTATGGGAGACTTCAATGACATTTTATTTCAATCTGAAAAGGAGGGAGTTCGGCCGCATGCTAATAGTCAGATTGAATTTTTCAGAAATTTTCTTGATGCAAATGGGCTGTTGGATTTAGAGTTGAATGGTTGCAGGTTCACTTGGAGTAATAACAAACATGAAGGGCATGTGAGGGAAAGAATTGACAGATCTCTTGCTAATGCCACTTGGAGGATGATGTTTCCAAATGCTTACCTAAAGGCGCTACCAGCCTTAGGTTCTGATCATTCTCCATTAGTTCTCTCTCTTGTTCAGAATTTTCCTAAAGGCCAGAGGCTTTTTAGGTATGAGGAATACTGGGAGTCCAGAGAGGACTTGTCTGCAGTGATAGCTAATAGTTGGGCTCCTTAGAATGGCGACTCAATTTCCTCTAAACTGGAAAGAGCTAGAAAACAACTTGATGAATGGAGTAAGATGAATTTTAAAAGGGCTGACAAGGAAATTCGAAGGCTGAAGGATAAGTTGCAGTAGCTAACAAATTCACCCACTTCTTAGGAAGTACTAACTCAGAGCAGATTTTACAGGGAGGAGATCGATAAGTTGGGGAGCAGGAGGAGCTGTTTTGGAAGGCCAGGTCTAGAATACAATGGCTGAGAGAGGGTGACAGGAATTCTAAATACTTTCATGCGGCTACAGTTCAGAGAAGAAGTAGAAACAGAATAACAAGAATTAAGAATGATGCCGGAGAGTGGGTGGAGAATCAGGGGAATATCCACACTATGATTACAGATTACTTCACAGAGATATACAGAACATCCTCCCCTACTAACATTCAGCAGATTACAGAATTAGTCCTCCCCAGGGTCACGGAAGATTTGAATACTTCTCTGAGCAGAAATATTGAAGATTGGGAGGTGAAGAAGGTAGTTTCGGAGCTTGGGCCTCATAAGGCTCCAGGCCCTGATGGTTTGAATGGTTTGTTTTTCCAAAAGCATTAGGATATTTTACAGGAAGATACTACAAAGGCAGTGAGAGAGTTCTTCAGTTCCGGAAAACTTCCGGATAACATTAATGCTACTCACATTTCTCTTATTCCTAAAGTACCTTCTCCGGATGAGATTAATTAACTTTGACCCATCAGCTGCTGTAATTTCATTTACAAGATCTTCTCTAAAGTCCTAGCAAATAGGATGAAAGGGGTGATGAAATGCATTATTTCAGATAACCAGAGTGCTTTTGTGCAGGGTAGGCAAATTCAGGATAACATCATTGTTGCTCATGAGATTTTTAACAGCCTCAAGTATAGACATGGCAGGGGAAAAAAGGCGGTGGTGGTGAAGTTAGATATGAGTAAGGCCTATGACAGGATCGAATGGGTGTTTGTTAAGGAGATGATGGCTGCTCTTGGTTTCAACTCCCACTGGATTAGTCTAATCTGGGAGTGTATATCTACTGTTACGTACAACATAAAGCTTAATGGGGTGATTGGTGATACTATTCTCCCTGAGAGAGGACTAAGGCAGGGAGATCCCTTGTCTCCCTATTTGTTCATCATAGCTGCTGAAGGCTTATCTATTCTGTTTAATGATGTATCTACAAGAGGGAACCTTTCTGGGATTAAACTTGCTCAGACTGCTCCTATAGTTAACCATCTGTTATTTGCGGATGATTCTATGATTGTTACTCAGGCTGATGTGGGGGAGGCCTATGGGATACAAAGTGCTCTGAATATCTACACTAGTGCTTCTGGCCAGAGAATCAATAAGAGCAAATCATCTATTATTTTTGGCAAAGGGGTGGATGATAGAGTAAAAAGGGAGTTTGCAGGTATTCTGCGGATTAACCATGCCTCACAGGTCTCAAAGTATCTTGGCCTTCCCGGGGAGTGGCAGAGATCCAAATCCCAAGCTCTCACATGGCTTAAGGACAGGGTGTGGCAAAAAATCCAAGGGTGGAAGGAGAAGTTTCTGTCTCAAGCAGGGAAAGAAGTACTTATTAAGTCTGTTATCCAATCTATCCCCAACTATGTGATGTCTATTTTTATGCTTCCTAAGTCTTTCTGCACGAAGATTGCTAGTATGACTGCAAATTTCTGGTGGCGGCAGACCGGGAGAGTGTCTGGAATTCATTGGAAGAGTTGAATTGCTTGAACAAGCCTAAAAGAGATGGGGGTTTGGGTTTCAGGGACCTGCATGCCATGAATTTGGCTTTGGTTGCTAGTAGACCTGATCGCGGGCCGGGCTCACTAAAATACGGGCCGGGCTTTAGGGGGTAATAACGAACTAAAATTAGGCCCGAGCCCGGGCCCGAGCCTGTTTTAATTTGGGCCGGGCTCGGCCCGTTTTTTATAAATGTGGACCGGGCTTGATTGCGGGCTTTTTTATATAATTTTTTTTTGGCCAAACTTTTTTATATAATTGAAAGTTGAAACAAAATGATCACACACTATGTGATTAATTATTAATCAATTATACAAATGCTCAAGTTAATTAATTATTTGCCCCTGTTAATGTATGTATAATGTAAGTATAGACTAGAGTCTAGGAAGCATGGACACTTCATTTTAAAGGCGTGTCGCCGTGTCAGACACGTGTCAGTGTCCGACACTCGTATGACACCGACACGACACATATCCATAAATTTTAGAATATAAATCAATTTTTTGTAACTTTAACATGATAGGCAAGAGAAAATAATAATAGATATGACATATATTATGAATAAAAATTGTAATTTTTAATTTTTTCATTAAAAATTATGAATATTTAATTATTTATATATATAAATATATACCGTGTCGTGTCGCGTAATTTTGAGAGTTTGACGTGTCGCTGTGTCCGTGTCCGTGTCGTGTCCCGTGTCCGTGTCAGTGTCCATGCTTCATAGGACTAGACTAATGAGAGGCATGCCATTTGATTTTCACATTATCAAATTGATCACACACAATGTGAAAATAGTATATAATATATTTAGGTATATGATTATATTTATATATTATATATATATATTATATCATATTTATATGATTATATATTTAGGTATTGGTATTATAGTATATAATATAATATATATATATATTAATACGGGCCGAGCTTTCGAGCCGGGCTGAAAAAAAAAGCCCGAGCCCGGCCCGTATTAAAACGGGCTTTTTAAAATTCGGGCTCATTTTTTTCGAGCTTTTATTTTCGGGCTCCTTTTCAATTTTTTCGGGCCGGGTAAATCGGGCCGGACGGATGCTAAAGGTTCTACTGTCCCTTTGGAGTAGGTTAGTAAAGAGTATTTACTTTCCTAATTGTTCCATATGGGAGGCAAAGAGAAGAAGGCTTGCTTCGTGGGCATGGCAGAGTCTCATACAGGGCCGAGACTTCATAAATAAACACAAGGCCTGGTTAATTAAAGACGGAGTGAATGTGAAGGTTTTCAATGATAGGTGGATTCAGGATGGGAGCAGGGCTTGGAGTGATGCAGCAAATCGGAATCCTCTGGTTGTGAATGCTCTCTTGGAGGATGATGGCAGGTCATGGAATGAGAGGAGGGTTTTAGGTACTCTTCCTAGGGAGATGGCTAGGAAGGTTATAGCTACACAGATTAATCCTTATCTGCCTAGGGATACTCCTATTTGGCCATATACTCGAAATGGATTGTACACAGTAAAATCTAGATATCATCTCGCTTGGACTGATGCTAAAGGTTCTACTGTCCCTTCTTCCTCTGAAGCTAATGGAACTAATTTAGTGTGGAAGTTAGTTTGGCAGGCAAGAGTGCAACCAAAAATTCATCATTTTGTTTGGCGTCTGTTATCTAATGCAATTCCCACGATGACAAATTTAGTCAGGAGAAGGGTTGGGTCTAACGACCGTTGTCCCATTTGTCAGAGGGAGGCAGAGGATTCATTACATCTCTGTGGTGGTTCCGTTGCCGGGACATGAACCCGGGTCACTAATATTAGGATAAATAGGGTTGAGGTTGGCGCCTCTTATTAGCCTATTTTAATTAATAGAAATGTTTTATTAATTAAAAGTCATGACTTGAGATATGAAATTCAAATAGATTTGATCTAGATTTCAAATGATTGGATTAAATATATTAAGGTAATATTTTAATTCAATAATATATATATATATATATGGGTAAGTCGAATTCTAGGTCTAAAATTGGATTTAAATATTAGTGTAATATTTTAATTCAATAAAGACTAGAATTCAAAATTTGAAAGATTGACTAAAGATATTATGGTAATATCTTAAATCAATATTGTTGGAAAATAACAAATTAGTTATAACTACCTAAGAGTTAGGTTTGTTATTTTGATTTATTAAATTCCAACAAATTGGAATGGGACTAGGCGCATGGCTTGGGTATCTTTTGGGAAGATTTGATCTTCCAAATTGATTCTCCAAGATTGCATTTGGATCCAAATTATAATATTAAGGTAATATTATAATTAGGAATTCAAGTCCTAAAATTATGATATTAGTGTAATCTCATAATTTAATAATTTGATAATCATATAATTTTGGGAAACCCTAATTATAATTATCAAAACCTCAAACCCTATATATATGAGAGCTAAAGTCGACTTTCCTATGCCTCATGATACTCTTGGAATTTCGACTTTCCTTAGCTAATTCACAAGAGCAAAATTCGATTTTGGCTTTTGGTGAAGAGAGAGAGAAAACACAAACCTAGTTTCTAGAGAGAGAAAGTGGCGCATAAACCTAAAAGTGTTTTAGGGTTTGTGTGTCAAGGTTGTGTGAGATCAAGAATAAGATTCTTGATCATAGGCGCCATCTAATCTTGGAATTTGAGAAGTGTTCTTGAATCCAAGAACACCGTAGATAAGGCTCCCGGTTCACTTGGAGAAGTGAACGAGGCTAGCACCTAGGCATCTACCAAACTGTTCGTGTGGATCACCGGTGGAGGGAGCACACTCGGAGTGGACTCCTCATATTCGTAAACGCAAAGAACAGCCGATCGATTTGGGTAAATTCTTGTCCTTATACCGATACAGATCCATATAGCGGATCTATTGGGAAAGAAATCGCTATGTGCCTTTTGTTTTGGTTTAAAATTTTAATTTTATATCCGTTTCCGCTGCGTTGTGTGCATGGCGATTTCCCAACAGTGGTATCAGAGCCACGCTATTCTTGGATCTGTATTGGTTTTGGTGATTATACATGTGATGTGTAATGTATGTTTTACCGCTTTTCTATTGGCATGCTTGTTGTTGTTTTACGAAAAAGATCCACCAAACGTTTTTGGAATTAATGCAAAAGGTGCAAATTTTATGTATGTGATACATAAAGAAATCAATATGATTGATTTAAAGTTTTTCTTGAAATTTTAGGCAAAAGTCGAAATTCCTTATAATTATAGTTAAAATTGTTTTAATTATAATTATAAAAGGGGTGGCTGAAAATTTATTAAAATTATGAATTTTATAAAGTTTTCAGATCAATAATTAAATTCTTGAATATGATTCTTGAATTTTATAATTATTGATAATGGGCCTAAATTCAAGAAAAAGGCATGTTAAAATTGCACAATCCTAATTAAACACAATACAAAATCGGTTTTGATATGTGTGTTTGATATACCGTGTTTGACATAATTGTATGAATTGTTCATATATGTAATTGTGTGGTGTTGGATATGGCTCTAGGTTTTTGGTGTATACGGCCTGCGTGTCGTCTCCCTCTATCCGATGTAATTTTACTTTTCAGTTTATACCTCAATGTAACTGGGGTTTACTCTCTTGTAATTTTACCTTTTCTTTTTAGAAAAATTCTCTCATTGGCTTGGGAGAATTGTTAGGATAGGTGGGCCATATCTAAACACGGTATATGTTTGCTTTACATTTAGTTTGTATGTGATACAAAGCGCTAGATGTATGTTTAGGACGCGATTTTAACATGCTATTTACACGATTAAAGGCTACAACAACGTATACGATACGAGCGTGGCATTTTGCATGTGATGCAAGATCCGTGCACATGTTTATATGTATGTGATACATGAGGAAATAAACATGTGGCATGACTCGTTTAATTTTAAAAGGAGTTTTAAAATTAAACTATAAAACGGAACAAATTTTTTTTTAATAATATTAAACCCTTTTAGAAAATCTTAAGTTTTAATGTCGTCAATAAAACACCCTGTGGAAATCTTGTTCATCATAGAGCGGTGATCGCCCTCCGCGACACGTATCTATCTTGACCTTGAGGACACACGGGTGAATGGGAGATTCAACGCGACGCCTCGTTGAAGTCTTAATTTGCTAGATGCGGTGATCGCCCTCCGCGACACGTGTTCAGTAGGCCTTGATGATATGGGGGTTAAAGCTTCGGCCTCGTTGTTTTGAGCCTAGCCATTCACAAGTTTTATTGTGTGACTTCATGGGGTTATCAAAACGGTTTTGGACCTCAAGGCATTAGATGGGATAAACATGCCATAAAACGTATCATATGATGATACAGTCCCATAAGGATCTAAGAGTCACATAGGATGTGATTGGTAAAGAGTTACCTACCTAAATAGCCAAAAGGTGCATGATCGCCCTCCGCGACGGTAAATTTTGGTGAAATATGGGTCTTAGCCACTAATAATAAATTTTACTGGGTTTTATAAAATGGTGGATGTTTATAAACACTACTAATCGAAATTCATATCTTTAAATTGTAGAATCAAATGGCAATTGATAATTCAACATTTTCACTGCGACCTATCCTTGAGAAGGATAAACTGACTAGAACAAACTTCCTCGACTGGTTTCGTAATCTGAGAATTATTCTCACCCATAGAGGAGACTGTATGTTCTACACAAACCTATCCCTAAAGAGCCTGCCAAGGGCGCTCCAGGAGCTGAGTGGAGGGCTTATGAGACGCACTTCGACGACTCGCTGGAGGTCTCTTGTCTGATGATAGACACAATGATTCCAGAGCTGCATGAGGGCTTGGATACATTGATGTCATGTGAGATGATGATGCGTCTCAAGGAAATGTTCCGTTACCAGATCAGACAAGATAGATATGAGACCACTAAGGCTCTTATGTCTTGCAATATGGCTGAAGGTGAATCTGTTGGTTACCATGTCACTAAGATGAGAGGGTACATAGATCATCTTGATAGGCTGGGATTCCCTATTCCACCTGAGTTTGCCACTAGTATAATCCTGTGCTCACTACCTAAGAGCTATGACTCGTTTGTCAAAAGCTTCTATAGGAGAGGAACAGAGAAGACAGTTTCTGAGTTGCATGGAATGCTCAAGTCTGTTGAGGCATCCCTGATTCAGAAAAGGGAAAGGAAATTGAAGGGCAAAGAAAAGAGAAAGGGAATCGAGCTGGATGGTGAGACCAAGCCAGAGGACGACCCTCATCAATCACCTGCCAAGAAGGCAAAGCCCTCAGAGGAAGTATTCTGTTCTTTCTGTCAAGTGTTAGGACACGCGATGAGAAAGTGCAAATACTACTGGGAAGATCAAAAGAAGAAGAAGTGCGTTGAGCCCTCTACTTCAGGTATCTTTGTTAATGTTCTTTTTCAACTTAAACCACTTAAGTATCGGATACGACATGTGGTTCTCACATTTGATGTGCAGGGTCTTCAGAGACGGTAGAAAACGAGGACGAAAGCGATATGGACCTAGAAGTGGACAATGGAGCAAAGGTTGCTGCCGTTGCTGCTAAAGGAACATGAAAGCTTGGATTGCCCCTTTAGGGCTAGTTTATTGTCATTCTTTATGTTTGAACATTATTTTCTCCTTATGTGGATAGGGAAGATTTTATGTGTAAACATTAAAGAGTGGTTTCTATTTTAATAAAGTAATGTTTATTTGCTTATGTGATTTGCAAAGATAACTACCTAAGAGTTAGGTTTGTTATTTTGATTTATTAAATTCCAACAAATTGGAGAGGACTTGGCGCATGGGCTTGGGAATCTTTTGGGAAGATTTGATCTTCCAATTTGATTCTCCAAGATTGCATTTGAAATCAAATTATAATATTAAGGTAATATTATAATTAGGAATTCAAGTCCTAAAATTATGATATTATTGTAATCTCATAATTTGATAATTTGATAATCATATAATTTAGGGATTCCCTAATTATAATTATCAAAAACCTCAAACCCTATATATATAGAGCTAAAGTCGACTTTCCCCTAAGCCTCATGATACTTGGGAATTTCGACTTTTCTTAGCTAATTCACAAGAGCAAAAATCGTTTTTGGGTCTTGGTGAAGAGAGAGAGAAAACACAACCCTAGTTTTCCTAGAGAGAGAAAGTGGCGCAAACCTAAAAGAGTTTTAGGGTTTGTGACAAGGTTGTGTGAGATCAAGAATAAGATTCTTGGTCATAGGCGCCATCTGTTCTTGGGAGTTCAAGAATTGTTCTTGAATTCAAGAACACCGTAGATAAGGTCCCTGATTCACTTGGAGAAGTGAAGGAGGCTAGCACCTAGGCATCTGCAAAACTGTTCGTGTGGATCACCGGCGGAGGGAGCACACTCGGAGTGGACTCCTCAGCATCGTAGACACAAAAGTTGCCGATTGATTTGGGTAAAATTCTAGTCCTTTTACTGATACAGATCCATATAGCGGATCCTTGGGAAGAAATCACTATGCGCATATTCTTGTTTTGTTTATTTTTAAATTTATACCTGTTTCCGCTGCGTTGTGTGCTTGGTGATTTCCCAACACTCTTTACTAGGTGTGAGTGGGTAAAGGCAGTGTGGTATGGGAGTTCTTTTCAGTGGAGTGACTCCCTTTCAGATTACTCAAACTTTAGTGATTGGTTCATAGCTAAGGTGGGCATCATTAAGCAATCCCACTCTAATGGTGATTATCTCTTCACACTGTTCCTTTATCTGCTCTGGAAGATCTGGGTTGGAAGAAATAAATTCATCTTTGAACAGAGGATGGTGGATCCTATCAGAGCCATTGAAAAAGCTAAAGATGACTCTCTGAATTACTTCCATGCTATCAATTTAGGCCAGGAACGAAAGGAGTCTAATGGTTTGTCTGATCCCTCACTTTTGAGATGGAACCCCCCTCCCCGTGACCAAATTAAAATTAATGTGGATGCAGCTACAGATTTAAAGAACTCAAGAGGGGCCATTGCTGTAGTAGTTAGAAACCATGAGGGGAATTTACTTACAGGGTTATCGAAGCGAGTTGCGTGCTGCTCTTCTCTGGAAGTAGAATCCCAAGCGCTGCTCTATGGGCTGCAAATTGCAGAAGCGCTTCGTGTCTCTGAAGTGAAGGTGGAGTCGGATTGCAAATAATTAATCGATGCTTGCAACTGTCCTTTGGTCCCTTGGTCGGTTTCCTCTTCTTTGGTGGAAATCAAGCAAGTGTTAGCGCGAAATCCAAATTTCTCCATTGCTTGGATTAGAAGATCGGCAAACAGAGTTGCAGATCGGGCAGCCAAGATGTCGCTGAGGGAGTATCTTCCTGGTTCGTGGTCGTGGATAACACCAGTCAAGATCAGAGCAGCCATCTTTGAGGATAAGTTTGTTTGGCAATCTTCTTCTTTCAGGCGAAACTTGTAAGGTTCCGGCTTGTGTCGTTTGGATGTCCTCCTCGTGTGTTGCCTGGAGGCTTTAGTGGGCCTCTTTGAGGCCTGGTCTTGCTGGCCCTTTATTGGGTCCCTGGGTGCGTAGGCTTCATTGAATGTGTTTGGTTTGCCTACTTGTCTCCCTTTGGTGTTTGGGCTTGCCGTGTGCTTGGGATTTATTTTGTGAAAAATAATAAAGTGAGGTGTTGTGGACTGGTGGCCATATATTAAGTGGAAGAAAGATGTTCATATTTATCTATATATATATATTATATTAAATATCAAAACTTAATTAATAATTTTTTAAAATTTAATTAAATAAAAATATATCTAAAATTAATATCAATAAAGCATAGCAAAAGTACTTTAGTGTTCCTAAAGTATATGGTTAATTTCAGTTGTACTCTCAAATTTTTCTAGATCAATTGTACCCCCAATTTTAGGTTACAATTGACTTGATGTAAAACATCGAAAGTACAATTGATCAAAAAAAATTTGAGAGTACATCTGAAACTGATCACATACTTTCAATATTAGAATCAAACAGGCCCATAATATCTTGTAATATATTGGTTTTTTTGGGATGATGAAATTGCGGCTATTTATGTGTGTTTTTTTTTTTTTAACTTAGAAACAACAAGAAAAGGAAGAAAGATCCTACCATGCCAGGGGAACTAAGCACCCAATCTTCTCCGCATGTTTTGATGGCCTTTTATTTTATATGATTTGGGATTTATTTTGTGAAAAATAATAAAGTGAGGTGTTGTGGACTGGTGGCCATATATTAAGTGGAAGAAAGATGTTCATATTTAT
>QANZ01012895.1:15332-46500 GCA_003254925.1 Chamaecrista fasciculata
ATGACTTTAAGGCCAAAGTGTTGATTTAAGGCCACAGTCCATTTTTGGTCTTATATCTTTTGCTCAAGCTTCAATTTGGTCCCCTATCTTTTTTAGTTGCACTTTTGATTTTATATCTTTTGATCAAGTGCACATAATTTGTCCTGTATCTTTTTTTATTACAAATATGGTCTCATATCTTTGCAAAAAGTTTTACTATTAGTCTCGCAAATTGAAACCTTTTGAAAAGATATGAAACCAATTAGTATTATTTAATCTTGTACGATCAAAAGATATAAGATCATTTCTGTAATATGAATAAAAGATATGAGACTAATAGTGCAAGAGGAAAAAATAAGGATGAAATTGAAACTTAAATAAAATATATAAGACCAAAGATATACTTTGACCTTAAATATATATTTTGTGTATTATATATCTATATATATTAGAATTCACAAACTGGCCGTGTCCTGTAACAATGTACTAGTAGTGATTTAGTATTATTTAATCCTATATATATATAAGGGCCCACTTATATATATACGAGATATGAGATAGTCAGATAGAGAAGAGGGAGTTAGGGGGGGCCATTGACAGAGTGAGAAACACTGCAGACACAATGTAAATTAAATTACTACTAATTAGTAGCAATTAGTGAAATTTGGGGGGGGGGGGGCACCGGCCCCCCTTGTCTCCGTCCCTGATGATATATGATATGATCACCAAGTCTAAGATTCAACAATTTTCTTTCTCACAAACATAAATTTCCAATCTAAATTTTGTTACTACAGTGAACATTTTGGCATGGATTGCCAAGATTAAAAAAAACAAATCCTTCGCAGAATCACTGTCCTCCTTTTGAGATTTTAACATTGTTAATTTTGTGTGAGAATAATAAGGATGACAGTGTTTTGTATATAGCAACAAATCTAGCCAAAACAACCCATGAAAACCTTGATTGACTTGGAATGGACCTACACCACCATTATTTTATTGAAGGACCGAACATCTCCATTAACATCATGGAGGACCCTCAAACTCCATTAACTCCATAATGGAGGATCCATTACGTTTCTTTTCTTATACACCATAAACACTTCTATTCTTCTACACCACAAACCTTCATTTTCCTACAAGTATAAATAAGAATTCTCATTTGCCATGTATCAATGAATCAATGAAGTGAGTGTTTGTAAGATGCTTCAATTAGTTTGAGAGTGGATTTTTCTTTTCTTTTCTGTGCCATTTTTTAAATTAGAGATAGTTCTAGGTCCCAAATTCGAGTTTTAATAAGAGAATCAACGAAAGTTGAGTTTTTAGAGGTGTTCTAAACTTGAGGAGTCGGTGCCACCTTTGGAAATCATATTTGCAATCTTTTTCTTTTTGCAAAATCATATTGCAAGTCAATTTTTTACAAAACCAAGTCATTTTTTCGTAATCATCAGAGTCGTCACGTGTCTCATTGGAAAGTTTGAAAAATTACACAGTCGTCGAAAATTTTACTAAAGAAGACAATTGTTGCTAGAAAAACTCGTTGTCGTTGGACAAGACGACCGTTGTTAGAATATTCCACCAAAATATAGAGGTTGAAGAAGACCACTTTAAAAGCCAATGCCATCCTGAAGTACAGTGTCCAATCAGCGACAAGCTAAGTCAGCCAAACGCTGATTGCCATGTATCATCATACCACATCCTAAAGTTCCCGAAATTGTAATTTTTCTAGAAATTTTTCTTTTGACACTCTATCTTTTCAAACTTATATTTTGACCCCTAAAGTTTTGGAAACTTTCATTTCAATCCCTAAACTTTATAAAATTCTAATTTGGCCTCCATATTTTGGCGAAGTTACACTCTGACCCATAATTCTAAAAATAAAAATTCTTTTATTGCTTAAAAACAAGAAATTCCATTCTCTTACTTGATGGTCAAGATGCCTCCAAAATGCATATTGGTGTAAGAAATTGGACTAGATGAACTCATTCCCACAAGGATCCAAAAGCAGAACTTAAAGTATAAATCTCAAGGAGATAAACATCGAAGATTGTAGACTTTCAAAAAAAGAAACTTGAAAAGATCAAGGATAATGCCTACAAAAAGAATTGAGTAGGCACCTATATGGAGTCTTTACAACCTTCAATGTTGTTGATCTTATGCCTTACCTACACGATGAAGTAACAACTTAAAAATCGAGGGTGAGTTCTTTCCAACCCTGGGAGAATGTCTTGGAATGGACCTACATTTCCACTATCTTTAATGGAGGATAATCACTCACTCACCACTTGCCCTTCCATTATCCTTGGAGGGTCCTCCATTAAGATAATGGAAGGGCAAGTGGTGAGTGAGTGATTATCCTCCATTAAAGGTAGTAGAGGTATAGGTCCATTCCAAGTCATTCTCCCTAAGTTGGAAAGAACTCACTCTCGAGTTAAGTTGTCACTTCATTGTCTAAGTTTAGCAACATTGAAGGTTGCAGATATTCCATAGGTGTCTGATCAATTCTACTTTGTAGGCATTATCATTGATCTTTAAGTCTCTTTTTTTTTCAAAGTCTATGTTGTTTTTGATGTTTATCTCGTTGATATTTATACTTTGAGTTCCGCTTTTGGATCCTTGCACGAATGAGTTCCTACAACTTTTGAATTTTTCATCTCAATTCATCTAGCTCAATTTTTTGCACATGTCTGTGTTTTGGAGGCATCTTGACCACTTAGCAAGAGAAGGGAATTTCCTTTTTTTGAGGGGGCTAAAAGAATTTTTTTTTTAAGAATTATGGGTTAGAGTGTAATTTCTCCAAAATATGGAGGCCAAATTAGAATTTTAAAAGTTTTACAGAATGAAATGAAATTTTCAGAACTGTAGGGGTCAAAATATAATTTTGAAAAGATAGAGGGTCAAAAATAAAATTTCCAGAAAAAATGGGGGCAAAATCATAATTTTAACTTTTAAGAACTTTAAGATGCATGTTCCCATATATAAAAAAAAGAACTTTAAGATGGCATGGCAAGATGGACATATGGCAATCAGTGTGTGGCTAACATGTCACTGATTGGACACTTCAAGATGACGTGGCAAATAATGACATGGTAGCTGATGTGGTCTTCTTCAATCCTTCTCTCACTAATTGGTCAAGATGCCTTCAAAATATAGATAGGTGTTAGAAATTGAGTTGGATGAATTGGGATGTGAAATTCAGAAGTTGTAAGATCTCATTTGCGAAAGGATCCAATAGCAGAACTTAAAGTATAAATCTTAATAGGATAAACATTGAAGTCTGTAGACTTTAAAAAAAAAAGAGACCTTAAGATCAATTACAATGTCTATGAATTAGAATTGTCAGGCCATAGAGTCTAACCTTCAATGCTGATGATCTATCTTTTGCCATACCTAAACGATGAAGTGACAACTTAATTTGAGGGTGAGTTCTTTCCAATCTAGGAAGAATGACTTGGAATGGACCTACACCTCTATTCATATCATGGAGGATCAATGAAGTGAGTCTTTAATTTGTAAGTTACTTCAAGTAACTTCAAGTAACTTGAGAATGAATTTCTCTCTTTTTTTTTTATGGAAGATTTCTCTCTCTTCTTTTTTTTTTGTGCTATTGATTGGCTCTTTGTTATTTTTTTGCACTAAGAAATCCTGATGCTGATGTTAAGGCCAAAATCCACACATGCAAGTAGAAGCTAAAGTCACTCCCTGCCTTTTCATTTGATTCAAGTTCCATGCTTTTTATTGTTTAATAGTTTGAAACTAATGCCAAATCAGTGATGACAAACTATGCATATTAAATTACTAATTGTCACATTGCGTATCCAAATGTAACCACGTACAAAAGATTCACTCCCATATCAGAAAGATAAGTTCCATGCTTTTCATCAATATGTAATATTTCCCTTAAATCCTTGATTAATTCTTATAACCCTTACTCCACTCCTCATTAATTTTTGTTTTTATTTTCCTAAACAAAATTTTAAAAATAAGGGCAAAAGTATCTCTGGTATTTTATTAGATAAGTCTAGATTGTAACCTAAACTTTTTTTGTGGTCAATTATAGTATTATTTTCGCATTTGATTCAATTGTAGATCCCAAGACCTAATATCGTCAATGTCAATAACGAAAAATGCTAACATTGTGGTGATTAAGTGACTTTTTTTTCTTTCTTTATTTTGATGTCAATTATACTCTAAAATTGTCACATTCATATCAATTGTACCCCTAAATTTTCACAAATTTTTTTTAGTTGTACCTAAAAAATATTGACATAAGCATGATGTAAGCATTTCATAATTTAAAGATTTAAGGCACACCAATTACTTTTTCGCTTAAAAATAAAGTATTCAAGTATTTAGTGAAATTGTATATTAAAATCAAAGGATTATTTTAATCCAATTATTTCATGTTGGATGATTTAGATGGACTTGTATGTTTTATGTCTTGATCAGCAAAATATCTGACAAGAGAAAAACATTGAAGGTCGATAGATGGATGAACAAATTAAAGAAAAAACTAGCGCCATGCATATTATATAAAGCACATTATAAGTGCAAATATACATGTGCCTACCGAGACCAACCTCGGACTTATTACAAAACCATACTCATAACTCATTACATTCATACATTCACTCCATTATTATTAAGGACATGATCAGAAATTAATAAGAGTCAAGATTAACTTCACACTTCTGGAGCCGCCTTTGCGCCGGCAGCTCACACCTCTTTGGAAGATTCAAGATCTCTTCCTCCAACTGCTGACTCAGCTCTTGCATCTCTCTCCTGTTGAATTCTCTCTCTTGAAGTTACTCACTTTGGCTCCTCATTATCTCTTTGAAGGCCTAACACTGGCACCTTGGCTCCTCAAGTTGTTGTAATTGCTCGCAACATTGCTCCAAGTTCCAATCTTGAGGGTTACGACGAGCCCCTCGTAGTCGGAGCATATCATGCTCTTCACTCTGTGACTCCAAGATCTATTTTCATATGTGTTGCTCGCACGGCCTCAGGTTGGCCTGTTGCTGTTTCTGCGAGCACCTCCTAGAGCTGGTGCTGCTTCGGGTGGCAGAGGCCGCCACCGCGAAGAGGAGGAATGCGGCGAGGAGGATTGTGAGCTTTGACATGATGATGTTGAGTGTTGTTATGGTGGTGATGGATGATGATGATGGATTGGAAATGGAGAGAGACTATATAGAGGGATTGTAGGGTTTGCATGTGATGTACGTGGAGAGAGGTGGCATTGTGACTTCCACGTAGGGAATTGCATGTATAATTTGTGTTGACAGTTGTGGTTCTTTTGTCTCTATAAGTGAAGAATTTATCGTTATTGATTAAGTAGTTCTTTTTATGTTGTCTTTAATAAATGAGACTATTATATATATGTTAGGGGAAGTTGCATTTTCCCATCTTAAAGTGTGTGTTCAATTGCAATTTCGTTCTTAATTTATGGAAAATAGCAAATAACCTGTTAATCTATTAATTTCGTAGTAATATCTCTCCAACTGTTAGTAACATTGTTATCTTTTTAGCTTTTAAGTCTTTGTAAATTGTATAAATACTCATAGAAGAGGCAAATGACATAATAACCCTCATACTAATTTAAAATATATCACACACTTTAATTTCATATCTTTTTACAGTTTTTTTTATTTTATTATATTTTATTCATTAAATTTACTAGTATACTTTTACTTGATTAGATATTTTTCTTCTGTCTATGAAGGGATACTCTCAAATTGATTCTTGTTTATTGGAGACTCTGTCATGACAAAGTTCAGAATGATTTTAGTCGCAAGAGATGAATGTAGTTTTAATATTTTTAATTAGGGTTACCAATACGGCAATACTCAAATATAAATAGAAAATATAAGAATTTTTAAATTATAAAATTAGTTAGAATAAGAGTAGTTATGTCAGTCAAAATTATTTAATGATTTTATAAGATATGTGAACTCACATGGAACTTAAAAAGATAAAATGATAACGGTGTTATTAAGGATTGAGGAGGCATTGCTATGAAATTAATAAATAAAGGAGCTAATTATTATTTTTCATAAATTAGGGAGAACATTGCAATTGAACACAGAACGAATAAATGCAATTTTAAGAATATCTGTTGCGGCTAAATAAATTCAGTGATGAATTGCCTAGTTTAGTTTTATTTATTTTTTAAATATTTTATGACTTTATATATATTATCTATATATGAAGAAGAAATTAAATATAATATTTTAAGTAAGTATATTAATGATTTTGCTTTCGGAAAGTGATATTTTTAAAAGTTTAATTAGTATCTAAAATATAAAATTACAAGATTTAGTAACTAAAAAAATATAATCATTAATCAATTTCTTAATTCAGATCTGATGACTAATATGATAATTTTTATAAGTTCAATTATCAAGTCGACAGAAAACTTCAAACATTTAATAGTGAAAAGTATTTGCTATTTGCATCTAACATCACTTCTTTGCTTTTCAAGTCTTGTCATCCGAAGTTTAGCAATCCTCGGTCGTCAACTCTGCGGTTCCCCTAGAAGGACTTCTGGGACGAAAGTGCCTATGAGAGTCCTTGTGTTTGCCCGGAAAGTTTAGCACAGGGCTCTCTTGACCTTTTCAAACCTCAACAGATATCATCTCAGATGCGACGTTTTTTGTCCTTTTTGCGGTGGATCTGATGACTCGGTAGATCATACTTTCCTCAAATGTCATTTTTCCAAAGTCGTTTGGTTAGGTTTGGACATCTCATTATGGTCTACTTCTCCTAGTTTTAGAAACACTCAGCAGTGGCTTAAGTTATGGGTTCTACGTTTGAAAAAGGACCGAAAATTAAAGTTCGCTGTTGTTTGGCTTACAGTGCCTCTGGGCTTTGATGTGATTTGGAGGTTGAGGAATGAGGCGGCTCGTGTGCGGCAAAACGTCTCCCTGCAGAAGGCTATTTCCATGATTTTCACTACCAGGGGAGTTTATCGTATTGCGTTTGATTGTTTATCAGTTTTTGCTTTTTCTTTTTCAAACTATGTCAAGTTGTCTTCTATTATTGCGTCACTAGTCATAATGAATTGACCTCTGATGCGGGCCATTCTTATGTGGGGCCTCATCAAGCTAGTTTATCCACTCTATAGACTTGGTCACTTGCGAATTTTCTTGTTCACCGTTTTTATTATAATAAAAAAAAATATCATTTCTTTTCTGTCATTCTAAAATGTGATGGACAACGCTTCAATTTGTTTGTTTTCATGTTTGTGCTTCCTGATCAGTTCCAACTTCCACGTATTAGTTACATGCAGATGTTGCCGCAAGGACTGTTTTCATAGTTTTGTACTTTTGTTTGATCACGAGAGAAAGCAAAGTTTTGGCCAAAAAAAAAAATAGAGATCAAAGCAAAGTGATAAAGGTCCTTTAATGTTTTGGATATACATACTTCAAATCCTCAAGCATGCATGTTAAAGCATAACAAAAGGCCAAAAAAAAAAAGATAACTAATATTTTTTTTAAAAAGGAAAAGCTAAATTTATTTAATTTTAAAATAATAATCTCATATTTATAAAACTGTTTATTTATTTAAGGTCAAACTTTGCTCTCATAACTTTTATTGAGGATTCAATTTGATTTCATAACATTTTTTATTACACTTTTGATTTCATGTTTTTTGTTCAGGTATTAATTTAGTCCTATGTTATAAAATCGGTCCCATATCTTTTGGTGAGATTGCATAATTGATCTTATATCTTTGTAAAACGTTTTACATTGTGGGACTAATGGTGAAATTTTTGGCATAGATATGAGACTAAATCTACAACAAATTAAAAAAGATATCAGATCATGCATCATATGAGGCCAATTCTACACCTGACCAAAAAATATGAGACATAAAGTATAATGAAAAAGGGGACTAAATTGGGACTTGCACAAAAGACATGAGACTCAAAAATTTACTTTAGCCTTTATCTAATTGTAAGCTAATTTGATAATCTCTTATATTAGTTAAATTAGTTTGTTTATCGGATGACATTGAAAACTAAATTATAAATAAATTGTAAGCTAAATGTTTTCTATGCAATGCGAGAATGGTTATATTTATATATTTAATTTTAATATTTTTTTTAAAAAAAATTAGAACATAGATTGTTATTAAAAAAACTTATAAATATAAACGATTTTTTTTTCTTATTTTTACTTATAAATTGCTTTTCCTAATTATTATCCAGGAAGTCAACCAGCGCACTTAATTAAGAGAAAATGCTTGTTTATATGAATTAAAACAGCGTGTATATTTTATAAAGGTCATTTCGGTCTTAAATATATGTTATGATATTCATTTTGGTCCTTTATAAACCATTAGCAAACTAGGTCAAATTGAGTCTAAAAAATAGGTCACTCGTTTCATAGTCAAACAAGCAAAATTGATCATATATTTCTTGTGTCAAGTCCAAATACGGCTAATTTGAAGCTAAAAAGTTACTCTTAATGAGTATTTTTTTTTGCTCGATTGGGACAGGATATTAAATCAGACTTGATAGTTGATTTGAAACCAATTTTTACAAATCTTTTACTTTTTGGACATAACCCACTTTTGAACTCATTTTAATTTCATCTATTGGCAATCCTAACTATGCAAAAAAAGGACTTACTAAAGAGTAACTTGTAATTCTGAATTTGTCACATATAGAATTGAAAGGAGAGAGATATGATCAATTTTATTTGTTTGAATGTGAAATGAGTGGCCCACATTCAGATTCAATTTGATCTCGTTTTCATGTTGGATGATTTAGATGGACAAATTAATTAAAGAAAAAACTAGCAGCATGCATATTTTATAAAGCACATTCTAAGTGCAAATATACATGAGCCCACCGAGACCACCCTCGGACTTATTACAAAACCTTACTCATAACTCATTCTCGTACATACATCCATTCATCGTCAAGCACGTGCATAAGTAGGGTACCTTCACGTGAGTCACACCCACATACACACATACACACTCAAGATCAGAGAAATTAGTAAGAGTTAGGATTCAGTTCACACTCCTGGAGCCTCCTTTGTGCCGGCAACTCACACCTCTTTGGAAGATTCAAGATCTCTTCCTCCAACTGCTGACTCAACTCTTGCATCTCTCTCCTGTTGTATTCTCTCTCTTCAAGTTGCTCACTTTGGCTCCTCATTATCTCCTTGAATGCCTCACACTGGCACCTTGGCTTCTCAAGTTGTTGTAATTGCTCACAACATTGCTCCAAGTTCCAATCTTGAGGGCTGCGGCGAGCCCCGCGAAGTCGGAGCATGTCCTGCTCTTCATCTTGTGACTCAAAGGTCTGTTTCCATATATGCTGCTCGCACGGCCTCAAGTTGGCTTGTTGCAGCTTTTGCCTGCACGACCTGGGGCTGCGGCTGCTTTGGGTGGCGGAGGCCGCCACCGCGAAGAGGAGGAAGGCAGCGAGGAGGATTGTGAGCTTGGACATTGTTGTTGAATTTTTATTGTAGTGAGTGATGTATTTGTTTAGTGGTGATGATGGATGACATTGATGAGGGGTGGAGATTGTATATATAGAGGAAATTAGGGTTGCATGAGGGGGTGCGTGTAAGTGTTTGCATACATTGTTGTTTCTATGGTTCCACGTAGGGGCTTGCATGTCAATGGCTTGACAGTTGTGGTTTCTTTTGTCTCTATAATGATATTTCATTATTTTGGTGTGAGGAATTTTATTGTTATTGATATCTAATAGTTTTTTTTTAGTCTTGTCTCTCATAATAAATTAGGTTATTCTATTAATTAGTTTGAAAAATTAAACATCCATCAAATTACGTTGCTTTTTTAGTCTTGTGTTTGACACTTTTGGCCTGTTCTTTTGAGAGAATATTAGTCAGTGTTAAATTGTTAATCAAGTAGGGTTTGTTTTTTGGCCAAAAAAAAGTAGGGTTTGTTTGGTAAACGTTAATATGAATTTTCATAGTATTATTTGACTTTATTTGTCAACTCCAACTAAACAAAAAGAACTCATTCAAATCGAGGAACACAACTTCGATTTAATTACATTTAGATTTTGAGGCAATCAAGAGAGAAAAGACCAAGTTTTTGAAATGAGTTTTAAACTCGATTTGATCTCCTAATTGAATAAATAAAAGAACTCATAAAAAATAACAAGAGCTTTGATTTCATTGCATGTGAACTTTAAATGAGAGAGATATGACTATATTAAGTAGTTAGGAACCAAATGAGGTTTTTGACTAAAATATTTAACAAAAGAATCAAATTGATTGTAGTTGCATTTTTTAGGCTAAATCTTATAATTTTATGTCTTTTTAGAGATTAAATTGAAAAGTCTATTATTTTGTAATTAGGGACCAAATTATTAATTTTCTCCATTTTTTTTTCAAAATTGGTGTGCTTTTTTTACTACTCTATCTTATGATTTGGGCAAGCATTTTATTTGAATGAGGAGATCTCTCATGAGTCATAATTATTGCAAATAAATTTCTTCTACTAAGAATATTTTTTAACAAGACTGCGCGCTCGTACCTAAAAATATAATACAACTAGGGGCTTGGCGTGCCTTAGGGCACGCCAATATGCATGTAACGTTTGAATTGATTTAAAATTGAAGATTATATTAAATTTTTATATTGATAAAAGAGTAAGTTTGGGATCAATTTGAGAAATTTTACAAATATGTAAGACTCATCTAAAATAAATAAAATATTTAGGACCAATTTGAAATTACCTCATATGGGAGAGTGAGTGGAGAGAGAGAGTGGTGACATTTTTTAATTTTTAATTATTTTTTGCATTTTTTTAATTCATTTATTTTTTTAAAGTAGTTGGGGGAGTGAGTGGGGAGAGAGAGTGGTAATTTTTTTTTCTTTTTTAATTTTTTAATTCACTATTTTTGACCAACCATAAGGGGTGGAGCCATATAATATAGTATAGATATAGATATGTAGAAGTTATGAAGTATGAACACTTCATTTTGAAGGCGTGTCGCCGTGTCAGACACGTGTCAGTGTCCGACACTTGTACGACACCGACACGACACATATTCTTAAATTTTAGAATATAAATCAATTTTTGCAACTTTAACATGACAGAAAAGAGAAAATAATAATAGATATGACATATATTATGAATAAAAATTATAATTTTTAAATTTTTCATTAAAAATTATGAATATTTAATTATTTATATATATAATATATGCCGTGTCGTGTCACGTAATTTTGAGAGTTTGGCGTGTCGTTGTGTTCGTGTCCGTGTCGTGTCACGTGTCTGTGTCAGTGTCCATGCTTCAGTAAAAGCTATAATATTTACCTCTATACATTTTTTTTGGCCCGAATATTTACCTCTATAATTTATTTACCATGTATGTTAAGTCTTTCAATGCAAATACGTGAATAAACAAATTGATTCTTACGTAAGAAAATTAATTTTTCAAGATATCTTGATTAATAAAATAAAAAGTATTTTGCTATTTGCATAATAACATTTTTTTTGGTCATTCTAAAATGTGAATTGAAGAGCATTATTTGTTCAATTTTTTTTGTTCTCATGTTTGTGCTTCCACCGTTCCACGTATTAGTTACATGCAGATAATGCCGAAAGTATTGTTTCCAGAGTTTTATTCTATCTCCACGTATTAGTTACACATATACGTAATTTTTCTCATCACCTTAATGCCTTTCATTTCACTTTATATATACTGCTAGCTAGCTAGTTTACTCTTTGCGGAATATTATTTGATTTTGTTTATCAATGACTCCAACTAAATAAAAAAGAACTCGTTAAAAATAACTTATAACTTTAATCTAATCATATTAATAGTCAGTTTGTTTAAATGATCTATAAAATTATAATTTGATTGGATTATAATCTGATTGGACTATAATCAAATGGTGTTTGGATGAATTTTTGAAAAATGAGATTTTTAGGGTGTGAAATTATTTAAATAAGTATGTAATGATTGGGTTTGGTAGATAGAAAGGTATGAAAATTAATATATTGTATAGGGGTAAAATTGGAATAGAATATTACTTTTTGACTTTTTGGATTTTGTGAATAATTTGAGTTGTTTGGATAAAAAATTTGAAAAGTAGATTTTTGTTTTGTGAAGTTTTTTGAATTGGGATTTGTAATAATCAGATTTTTTTTAAAAGCTCAAATTTGGAGCTTTTTCTAGATTATTTTGATAGATTATTCCACTTGATAACTATACATACTATAATTACAATTATCGTATATTGCCCAAATCATTTTCTATGATGACAATTACTTTTTGGTCCTCCATTCTGTATTGACTGAACGAATCAGCAGCTTAAAAAAATCTGACTTTTGAGCCATTTAATTTTTACTGAGTTAACACATCAATCCCTAATAGAGAAAACAAAAGTCGAAAACATACCGAGTTGTTCCAAAAAAGTGATGAATCGTTATTTAAAATAAAATTTTTAAATAGGTTAAAAGGTCATTTTGGTCCTAAATGTATGCCTTAATGTTCATTTTGGTCCATTATGTTTTGAAATGTTCAAATTGGTCCTAAATATTTGTAAAATGTTTATTTTGGTCCTAAACTATTGAATATGACTTGTTTCAAGTTCAAATGGACCAATTTGAACATTTTGAAACATAATGGAACAAAATGACCCTTTAACCTTTTTAAATATTTTGGTTGAATTTATTTTTTGAATTTATATAGTTAATTTTTTTAAATAAGAGGGATAGAAATTATTTTTCATAATAAAAATAAAATATTCATTAATATTTAACTAAAAAATAAATTATTATTATTATTTTATTAAATATTAAAAATAATTAAAAGTAAAAAGTTAATTATAATAATTTAGAAAAAAAATTAAGGAGAATTAGTGAAAAGTGATGTGGTGGAGAGAGATTGTTGTAGGTGTAATAAATGAGGGGTGATATAAAATAACTAAAATGCCCTTTGGGTATATTTGAATATATATGAAGTATAGGTAATTATAGGTATGTTAATAGGGGTATAATAGTAATTGAGTATTTTAAGATATGAGATTTTTGTAGATTATAATCAGATTATAATATAATCTAAAACAAACATGATTATTTCAAATTTTGGACTAAAATCATATTATAATTTGATAGCTCATTTAAACGAACTGAGCCTAAGTCTTATCTCTGATAATAATGAGGTTATTACAATAATTAGTTAGAAAAATTAATCATCAATAGATCAAATTATGTTGCTTTTGTTTTTTGGATTTTGTGTCTTTTTTTTTTTGGTAATAAAGAGGCAATTCATTAAAAGAGAGAACAAAGTACAAGGTTCAAACACAGGGTATCATGTTTTACTGTTACAGACCCGATTATTACAAAAACCAAGCAAATCAAAGAGAAAATACGAGAAAATAAAAGCAGGAACTGAATTGAAGATAGAGTAGGAAGGTTGGCCAAAAAAAAAAAAAGATAGAGTAGGAAGAGTTCAGCTCTCTTCCATAGTTTGCAAGCCCATCCGCTGGATGGTTGGCTTCCTTGAAAACATGTCTGAGAAGATGATTATCCAATGAGTCCAGAAGCGATCTACAATTTTGAATAAGAGTATAGAGAGGATGAAGAGAAGAAACATTGTCTTTAGAAATAAGATCATTAGCAGTTTTAGAATCAGATTCAACAATGAGATTTTTAATGTTGTTATCAATAGCAATCTGAAGACCAAATTTAATACTCCGGACTTTAGCTTTCAAAATAGACCCTGAACCAATGAACAAAGAGTAACCAATAACCCAGTTTCCTTCTGAGTTTCTAATGAGACCACCAGCCCCAATATTCGAATCCTTGGCCGATCCATCACAATTTAATTTGAAGAAAAGTGGTGGAGGTTTTAGTTATCTAATTGGCAGATAGAAAGAAGTAGTATTACTGCAATTTTGATCAACAGATATCAAAAAATATTCCACAGCCTTCGAATAACTTAAATTAAAAATTGTAGTGGGATTAACAATAGCTTTTTCATGAATAAATTTGTTTCTAGCCAGCCAAATAGAGCGAAGAATGAAGGGAAAGAAGATCTGCCAAGGTAAGGATTTATAATGAACTTTTTTCAGAGCAGTTTTTTTTAGCCAAGAATTAAAGTCATCACTATCAGTAGTCAAAGTAGGATCAAATGTAGTAATATTCCAGATATGAGAGATAAAAGGACAAGCATAAAAGATATGTTGGAAGGTTTCAGCCGCATTAGAACAAAGAGGAAAAAGGGGAGATGGGATGCAATTTTTAGAATAAAGGTTATATCTAGTAGGTAAACCATTTTGACAAAGACTCCATAAGAAGAGTTTCTCTCTAGGTGGAGCATGGTGTTTCCAAATCCAAGTAAAATATGGTTTTTGCATGTGTTTGAAACAAGAAAGATAAGCTGAGGAGGTGGAGAAAGAACCATTACTAGAGAATTTCCAAGAAATAGTAATGGACTTTAAATAAAAAGCCCAAAACATAAAAACTAATTCAATAACTAATGGACGTCATATATAAAACTCCAAATACAATGATTTTCGTCCATAATAGAAGCCCCAATTTTAATAAGCTTTGTATGCCCAAAATAAGATGATTTAGACCCAAATAAGTCTCCACTTGTGTAGTACATGGTCCAACTCTTCGTCTTGATATATTCAAGCCTATAATATGTTGAAAACCTCCTCTTTCAACCCCAACAAATAAAATGAAGCTTTCAACATTGTTTGAAGATCTATTTGTCATTTGAATTGTCCAAGTTTCTTCCACAAGCTCGCTCATTGACTCCTTGATATTGCTAGATATGGAAGTGCCCCCCATTCTCACATCATCCCCTCTTTCCTCAAAAATATTCGTCCTCGAATCTGAAATCATGTAATAAGTAGTGTGGCTAGCAACTTCACAAATATAAAGCATAAAGTACTCACCTCACCTTGAAGATTAAACATGAATGTATATAAATCAGGTGGCTTAAACTTATGCTCATCATACCTAAATGCAAGATATCTAGAATTAACCACTTTCGCATATGTCCAACAAAAACACTTAGATAACATATACAACATATGCATACTAAAATGTTCTACTAGACAACAATTTTGTGATACTTTAAGAATCATCTCATGCAAGGACCAAGAAAGTTTTCAAATCCTATTTCCATGAAATAGAAAACCTTCATGTACATAGAATTGATGGAAATCACAATTTCTACTTGCATCAATTATACCAACTAAATCACAAATAGATCCCATCTTAGACTTACCACACCCAATTTCAAAAATTGAACAATTAAATAAGAAATTTATAGGTGTAGGATAAAATTCCCCCTTCAAAGGATTAAGTGGCAGTTTGGGACCGCTTTCCAATGTGTAATCAAGCTCTCCTTTGAATTTCCTTTGCTGCCATAGTTCATATCTCTCCCATGAATCAAATGTTTCGCCAAACACAAAATCAATATGATTCACAAATTTTTGTTTTGGAAACACGTGGCCATGTTCCTGCATCAAAGAGTCATCACCACTAAACAAATGATTGTTAGTGTTAGTAAAAATCAAAGATCCCTCTTTCTCATCAAAGCATTTTATTTCTCCACTCTAATTTTTACTCTCCATTGGGCCATTAATTTGATTTTCTTTTTCAGCCTCTTCTTTATCATCATTCTTTTTACTCTCTTGGATTTCTTCTAATGAGGTCTCAATATTTTTTTCTCTCTCTCTCTCTCTCATTTTCTAGCTCAAACTCTCTTTCCTCCTCCTCTTTTCTATCAATTTTCTCACTAACTTCTTTTGAAGATAATGATTCTATTACATCAACAACATCTCTAACAATTAGAGATTCTTGACAATCAGCATCAAGAACTTTCCCTACTTGTATAGAAATTTCCCCAGTCGATTCATGCTTTTTATCAAATCCCCTCTTAAAGTAAGATGAAACATATCTCTTCCTCATGACTCTTTTCATCTCATCCCATGTGACAATAGGATCCACCTCATACCTCCTTTGAGAACTTAACATCTTATCCCACCAATGTACAACATGATTAGCAAATGAAAAAGAAGCTAATCTAACTTTCTTTTCCTCACAATAATTATGACATGCAAATACCTTTTCAACCTCCTTCTCCCACTTTAGATATAAATCATCATTATTCATTCCTCTAAAAATAGGGATCCTCTTTTTTGTAGAATTCACAGTTCTACTCTTCATCTTATGCTTCTCCTCCAATCTTCCCAATCGATCGTTTGCTTTAGAAAGCCACAACTCAAGTCTATCAAACATCTTTCTCATCATTCATGTTAAAATGATTAGGCAAAACACCCTTTCGTGCCCCTAACGTTTGCGGTGATTTTCAGTTATGCCCCTAACGTTTCATTTGTGTCAGTTGTGCCCCCAATGTGAAACGTTAGTTTCAATTATGCCCCCAATTTCAATCATCCACAAAAACAAACACCATTTTTGCACGATTTGAGCTCGATTTTGATCAGATTTCATATGGGTTTTAATTTTCGGACATCACAAACTTGAATCCTTGGATCAATTTCAAAGATTAAGTTTAAAATAGCCCCAAATCCGAAGAAAATCAGACCCGATGAACCCCAAAAAGGACCAAAACGAAATGCAGCAAAACGAAGCATTTTTCTCAAAATTTCCATGTGAAAAATGATCCTTAGGAGTCGAAAATGAGTACCCATATGAAATCTGATCAAAACCGAGCTCAAGTCGTGCGAAAATGGTGTTTTTTTTGGATGATTGAAATTGGGGGCATAATTGAAACTAACATTTCACATTGGGGCACAACTGACACAAAAAAAACGTTAGGGGCATAACTGAAAATCACCGCAAACGTTAAGGGCACGAAAGGGTGTTTTTCCAAATGATTATTATCTTCATTCATCATAATAAGCTGCAAGAAAATGTTAGCAAACAAGAAATCCTCACAAAACCACTCCCTCACGTGTTTCACTCAAGGAAGCTCTCCACTTGTGTTTCAACACTCTAGCCTTTTACCTCTTAAGCCCTGTGTCTTCAATTGCTTTTCAGAATCAATTCTCACATCAGTTAAAACACTTGAGCAAATAGAAAAAGCAAAGAAACATAAACAAGGACAACATGCTTCAAATCTAGAGGCAATTAGACCGAATAAAATGAACAGAAATTGAGAACACACGGTGAAGGTAAGTATGTCACTCAAAAGTATATACCAATTAACAAGAAGCAAGTTGTTAATTATAATGTAATAGAGGCAAAAGCACAAAGAAAGCAAAAATTAGAAACTTCATAGAATAAAAAACAAAACCAAGACAAAACATGCAGAATTGGAAATCTCTTAAAGAGAAACCCCAATTTGACACTAAACACTAAACAAGAAGCAAGAAAACTATGAAACCAAGTTCCTTTTTTTATTTTATTTTTTTTTATATCAGGCAACACAAGAAGCACACTAAAAAACAAGAAGCAAACTTAGCCTAAAATTTCCAACAAAACGCTACTTCACAAATTTGGCTATAATTTCACGTACAGTGCTCAGATTCATGCGATTCCAAATCGAGGTGAAAGATGAGATTCGGAACTATCGAAATGACCTACTACACGTCCAAAAACTCAAAGTAAAAGTGAACGAACAACATGAAATTTATATCTGTCACGACCCCCTCTTTCGAGGCACGTGACCGGCACGGACATGGGCCAATTCCACGCCGTAAGCCTACCCACAGACAATCCATAACAATCGTTCATAACATAATCTTAACAAGTCATAATGCATATATATTCTTTACAATACTTGGCCATTATAAACTTGATATAAATACCATTTCCATGCAACAAAACAAAATACATAAATAGTCAATCTCTCACATAAGTAGCCCGCACAAAATGATAATGATACATAACCCCAAATCCTCTCTCTAAGTACTAGTGGAGCCGACAGTGTGGAACTTATCACATTTCTAATTATGAATGAAATACCCACATGAACAATGGTGTGGGCTCTTGACCGACTCTCTCCTAAAGCTGAAATAGTGGCTTGCTCTAGACCTGTGTCTAAAAGAAATTACACGAGGGGTGAGTTAAAACTCAGTGAGTGGCTAACTCATCCCAATCGTGGTGTAGGGCACCACCACGAAGGGAGAGTGGTCACCAGCCAAATAGCAATCGTCAACGTTGAGTAATTCGAAATTCCATTCATTCCACTAAAATAGTCCAACTTATTGCAGCAATTAAAATATGTATCATAATAATAAGACGGGAAACAACTCAAATATGGAAAATTAGTAAACTTGAAAAGAATCCAAAAATACAAGAAAAATCGTGGATTTGACAGAGAAAAGTCTTATAAAAATAAGGGATTTCAAAGAATCATACTTACAGAATTTATTTGACAGTAAAATGAAGTTTAGTCGAGAGAAAATAAGAAAAAAGAAAAGTTTTAGGTTTTATAAATAATAGAGTTCAAGGAATAGAAAACAATTCATAAAATTTTCTCTTCAAACTTCCTTCAAGGGCCAAAGCTTGATAAGACACTCAAGTCAATCAAAAGCTTATCATACATAAGAATTTTACGAATAAATTCATTAAGACCATTAAGTGAAAAGAGGGATCGTGAGGGATTCAAAAATATTGTGCAAAAACATCGTGAAAATAGAAGTATAGATCTCTTTCAAATCTTACCCTTTGAGGTATAAACATATAGCTTTGGAAAGTCACTTTACATATGTAAAAGTAATTTAATAGCAAGATGTGCTTTCCTGGACATGTCGACTAAAGTAAGATCACAATTTATTCAAAAAAAAAAGGGTTCATAAAGACCCAAGACAACTAAACGACGACTGGGTCAATAACGTCTACTTGTAAGGTCACCAACAATACCATCACAATCCAGTTTGTACCATTCTAACCATTAAGGATAATGAAACATCTAATATTGAGATTGTCATTATTCAGTGCCGCACAATCCTCAACTATTCAACAAATGCAGTGCTAATGCAACTAATTCATCACGATCATCAATTTACGAGTGAAATAAGTCTCAACGTAATCCAATTCATATCAACCATTGAATTATTAAACAAGTAATACTCCAATACAAATCATAAGCTAACCAATCATCACATTTGATTCACCAGTAAAGTATAATATCAGTATTTCCATCTCAACCCATAAGCCCCCACACACATAAGTACCTTCATTTTTTCTCCACTCATGAGGGAACCGCACACAGCGTCACCTCAAGTTCTCAACCCGTGGGGACCGCACACAGCTCTTCACCCATCGGGACCGCACACAGCATTATCTCAATCCGTGGGGACCGCACACAGCTTTTCACCCATCGGGACCGCACACAACATTATCTCAACCTGTGGGGACCGCACACAGCTTTTCACCCATCGGGACTGCACACAGCATTATCTCAACCCGTGGGGACCGCACACAGCTTTTCACCCATCGGGACTGCACACAGCATTATCTCAACCCGTGGGGACCGCACATAGCTTTTCACCTATGGGTCCGCACACAGCATTATCTCATTCATTCCACAAATAGTCAACAATAAAGCACACTAAGTAAACATTTTCAATCAACATCACAGTTAGAACTATCAGAGGGCAACAACATACACAAACACAAATGCAAACCCAATCTCAATCACAATCACAATCACAATCACAAACACAAACACAAACACAAACCCAAACACAAGCAGAAGCACCAACGCAAACACAATCAAATTTAGTCAACTCAGAACACATATCACTCAAATAAATATTAAATACTATTACCAGCATCAATCAAGATTCTAAGTGAACAAATAAGATACACAGTCAGAATTTAGTTTCCACCAAGACAGATTGATCAAGTAGTTTAAGATCAAATACAAGTACATTTAAAACTCACTAATTTGAACATTAAGTCATCAATCAAATGTCAAGATGAACATAACATAAGACACCCATCACTTAGAGCAATCAATAAAATTCCACAAGAAGAAAACACACATTAAAGAACATCACAAAGTGCAAGGAAAGATCAACAACACCAATAGCCTTATAAATAAAGTCAATCGAGATTACAAGAATATAAGGGTGACAATAAATTCATCCAACACTTGTCATGACCAACTTTATATAAATCCAAATAAACATGAACACCACCTCCTACATCAATTATAAACAATTCAAGTAACTAGTATTGCAAATTCAAGATTCGACCATCAGGGAATTTCCCACCATTTTGAACATTTCTCAACCCATCATTGGGGAGAATCACACATATTCAACTCATCCCGTAGTCGGATAATATACCATACACAATAACTCATCCACAAGGAAGTAATAGCTATAGCTATACCAAAGTAATTTAATTCCAAGTCAATCACTCACCTCCATCAACGAAATATTTGGATTGCAAAGACCTACATTCAAAAGTACTCAAGATTCCCAAATTTCAACAAACTATCAATGAAAGAGTTAGATCACAGAATAAACAAACGTCATCATCAATCAAGCCCTCACACGGGGCAACGAGGAAAAAGCCACTCACCTCAGTCCGGAGAACCAATAACTGCACCTTGTATCTTTCGGCCAATGTTTGGTGTAAGCAAGTCTACAAATACATTAACAAACAAAGTTTCATTCGATATACTATGAGAATCAAGTATAAATTACCCGAAAGTCCAACCTTCACACACTATCATCTTATCCCCTAGTAACACATCTTTACTCAAAGAACTTATCCTACCCTTACTATCACTCTCCTAAGATCCCAACACTTGACAAGAGACTAAAGAGAAACTTGGGTATCAATTTGGGAGCTTTAAGAATGATTTGACATCCATGAGTTAAGTATTAGTTCATAAACAATTTCAAAATCAAGACCATAAGTCAATCTCACAACTTGAGACATTCTTTCCTTTCAAGTAGAACTTGCATACAATAATTCCAACTTTTTAAATTCAAGATTATTTCTTCAAAACTCTCCATAATCCCAAAATATTCCATTTAGTTCGTCAAAACCATCAAAATCACCCATAGGGACCAAAATGCAACATTCAAGGTTTTACCCCAAAACATCAAACTTCAAAATATAATCTCTAAATTCAAATTGATCAAAAAGAATTCATTATTATCATCAAACAAACTCATTTGAACCATCAATTTCATGAAAACAAAAGGATTTCATCAAAAACCCCAATTTCAAGATTTACCCCAAACCTATCGGGTCCAAAAATTCATGAATATGGAAACCAAGCTTTAAATCAGGTGTTAGGGATGTGTAGAGCATCACAAATTAACAAGGAAACACCAAAAATCAAAAAGCAATACCAGCCAATATTATGAATTTCGAAGGGAGGAGCGAAGATGGAGAAATGGAGGAAAATCGGTACCTATGAGAAATATGGAGGAGAGGATGGCGGATGGTGGCCGGCCAAAGATCACCGGCGTCGGCTGACCAACGGCAAGGTCCGCCGCCGGTGTCTGTGGTGGTTGGTGGTGGGTGCAGCGACGAAGGAGAGTGAAAGAGTGAGGACCGTGCGTGTTGGGACCAAAATGAGGCGTGGGTTCGGATGTTCTGATATAAGGGTCTTGGGGCTGTTTTGTAATTTTACAAAATTGAGGGAGCAGATCTGGAATTAACTTGCAGTGACACAAGAATTGATATTTATGAAAAAGCCCAAAATCGTTTAAGTCTTTTCAAAATAGTCCTAAAAACTCAAATTTTTAGAAATAAAATTTCTTGACAAAATTTATACCGTTAGCTTCGTTGCATTGAGTAAATTCTAAATATATAATTTTTTTTTGAAAATTCCACCTCTAACATATTCCATTTCTTACTCGAAAGTGTTCTATCGCAGTACCACAATAAAACTCAGATAAAATTTTAAACTCTATTTGCTCCCAAATTTTTTACCACAAGCCAAATAAAATATGGTGGTTTGAAATATGACAATTAAAATTCCAATTTTTGAGTTCACTAATTTTTAAAAATTATGATCCAAAAACTCCCAATACTGGTCTAAAACTAGCCTGAAAATCCATCTGTAAAAATCACTTATTTTACTTCTAAGCACCAAAAACTAAATTCTAAAACTCTTGGACCTCACAATATCAGCCAAGAATTTCTCCACACAAAACAGATTCTTCAATATTTTTTTTTTCGTTTTTTTTTCAAAAATTGGAAGAACAAAAAAAAAAATTGTAAACAAGATAAATAAGAATTTATCCCAAGCCACAACTTTGATACCAAATGATGCGAAACCCCAAGGTTATAACGAACCCGAAACCCCAACACACAAGTTGGATAGAACTAATAAATGGAATGAAACCCCCAACCTAATGAACCCCCAAATGACAAGTGCAATTGGAAACGCAAATAATTGGTTGATTTAAAAATCAAGAATGAATTCGCCACAAGTGATTACCTTGATAAGAAATAATTCTTGATGCAATAGAAGAAGATAAACATCACCTCTCCTATGGATTCTTCTTTCAACCAAGAAGAAAAGAAAAGCATTATGCTCTCATATAATTATCAAAAACTGCCATTACAAATGAGTGCCCCCATGCTCACATCAGCGTATATGTTCTTAAAATGATTAAGAAGGGTGTTAGCGATCTCAGTTTGGTCCCAAATGAAGTCAGATTCATCCTGATTGAGAATACTAATAATTTTATTATTTCTTCTTCTAAAAACAACATTTTGGTGAAAGAATTTAGTGTTACGGTCACCTAAGTTAATCCAATTTAAGCGAGATTTCATGTGCCAAAGATCATCTTCTTGTTTAAGGATAATATTAAGTTGCTTTTGAAGTTCTTTTTCTAAGAGTAAGTGTTGAGGAGTAGGGTGAAAGCAAAGATACTTTTGGAGACCCAAAATACGAGCAAGGAGATGTTTTTTCTCTTGAAAGATGTTACCAAAATTTATATTACTCCACTCTTTAATGTTGTGCTTAATATTGTTAATGTTGGTGTCGATGTCATTCTCAATATTGTTCCAATGAGCTTTAGTGAAGCTGAAGAAAGAATGACGGTTAATGCAAAAGGACTCAAGACTAAAATTTTTTTCATTTGGAGGAGTGGAGGAGTGAGTCTTGAGAAGAATGGGACAATGATCAGAGTGGATGCGGGGTAGGTGTAGAACTTTAGAGTCAGGAAACAGATAAAGCCAGCTAGGGTTTGCGTGAAATCTATCAATCTGGGTTCTAATAGTGTGGCCATGCTCCCTACTATTAGTCCACATAAATAAAGGGCCAGAAAAGCTTAGATCAACCAAGTTACATGAGTTGAGGAAGTTATTAAAAATAGCCATTCTTTTATTACTAGGTGGGCAGCCTCCAAACTTCTCCCTAGATGAAGAAACATCATTGAAATCACCCATAATGATCCAAGGTAAAATAATATGCCAAAAGGTGTTAGAAAGAATGAAGGAAGAGTTGTGTACCGTCACTTTGCAATGTAATTCCTGAAAAGAAGACGCCAGTGGATCAATGGTGATGTTGTGAGGATTCCACAACAACCAAATACCACCAGAGAAACCCATAGCATCTATTTTAATGTAGTTTTCAAAACCTAGAGAAGAGATAATAGAGGTAGCTCGTTGCCCGCTGGTTCTGGTTTCTAAGAGGATGACAGCATCAGGGTTATATTTACTCACAATCTCCCTGAAGGCTCTCCTAAAATCCATACCCGCAACACCTCTGATGTTCCAAGCGATAATATTCATGGGAATGATCATGTTAAAAGGGGAGGGAGAAGAAAGAGGAGAGGTGGGTGAGGGGGGTTCAAGGGGTGAAGAAACACCCAAAGCAAAGGAGGGATTAAGATTCACAAGGTAGTCTACTATTCCTGATTCTACGTTTAATGAGAATGTAATGTCTACATACATTTCTACCAACAACTGGGGTCCTAGGATGAAGCCACATTGGTTTTGATTTCCTTCTAAGCTTAGACCTAGACCGGATAGAGGGAGAGTGAGTTCTTGTATGATGGGAAAGGCTTGAAGGTTGCTTATGAGAGGATTTGGAGGTGGAGGGTGAATAGGGAACCAGTTGTAGCTGGTTTAGTGTCTTGGTGGGGGTTGATGTAGATGTGACGATTTCTCAGTTGATAAGAGTTTGAGCGTGTGTTTGTGTTTCTTGTGTTTTCTTATATTCATCAAATTGATCCAACAGTGAGCCCATGAAGAGTTGTTCAGGATGGCTCTTAATAGGTTGAGCCAGATTAGGGTTTGACCCGTTGTTGGTGTAGCCATTTGTTGGTAAGCTTCGTAAAGGCTGTTGAGAAGATCTTCCCTGAAGTCCATGGGTGGTGGGTTGTTGTCCGTTACCATATGTTGCTGTTCTGACCAACGAAAGGGAATGACTAGGAGAGTGATGGGTTGACGTGGGTTTGGTGATTCGAGGGATGGTGGATGATCTTGAGTGATGATGTTCATGTTGGTGATTGTTTGGGCTGTAAGTTGTATAAGGGGAGGTGTGAGAGGTTGATTGAAGTTGAAGTTGTTGAGAGGATTGTTGCTCGTGGAGTTGTTCATGGTGTTGGGTTTCCTTGTATGATATTTGTGCACAGGGTGAAGAACTAGGTTTCAAAGATGAAGTGGAGGTAGGGAGTTGGAAAGAGGTTTCAATAGTGTTTATAAGATATGAGGGTTCACAAGTATGAGAAGAGTTTGCTTGTGAGGGATCGTTTAAGGTGCATGATGGATCGAAAATTGTGCATGGATTGTGAGAAAAAGCTGATGGTTGAAGGTCTAGGACAACTTCTAAGAGTGGTAGGTCAGTGCTACATGAGGGTAGAAAGCCTGAATTATCATTTTGTAGCTGATTCATGATAGCTTTTTGTTGTATAATGGGAGAGGTTGACAAAGGTGAAGGTGTAAAAGTTGTCTTTTGGTTGTACGAAGCTTTGGAAGAAGAGGGAAGAGCCGCAGAGTTTGATGAAGATGGTATGATAGGGTGCTGTGGTGAGGAGTGAGTGTACGAGGTGAGCTGATTATGGGAAGTAACATCCTGGGTTTTCTTGGGAGAAGGGGTCACGTGGGTAGAGAGAGTAGGGTGGTGAGTAGACACAATTGTCTTGTTGCCAGAGATACTAAGGGCAGACTGTTTAGACAAAGGGTAAAGTTGATGAGACTGGTTAGAAAGTTTGTCCTTGTTATACTTATTATTTTTGTTTTTGTATACACTAGATGTCTAGTTTGAATTCCTTAACGGTAACAATTTTGAAAACTTAGTATGGGCTGGAGTTGGTAGAAGAGGCCCAAGAGCTTTAGAGTTAAGGCCTTGATTAAGGATAGAAATATTCTCGTAAATAATGTTTAGGGGTATGCCATTAAGGGTAATGGTGTTAGGGGGAGGTTCTACAAGATTAATCTCAATACACATGCGAACAGAGGAAACATGGTTACCACTTAAATTATGCGCATCAAAAGCTATTGTTTTTCCTATAGAGTTACCCACAATTTTTAAAATATCAGCATAAACATATTCAATAGGCAGATGAGGAATATTAATCCAGACAATTGAAATTTTGAAAAAGAAGGTGAAAAATTAGGAATCCAAGAGCGAACCAAAACCAAGGTGTGACCGATAAACCAGGGGGTGATATCAAGATTCTCAGACGATCTTTTGGATTAGGTTGTCCACCAAGTAGTAGCGGAGTCCTAGGTGCTTAACATCAAACGGTTACGACGTTTTCCAAATTTTCATGAGATTTAGGCAAACAGAGACCTTCGGTAACTGAAGATTGTGAGTGTAGACAATGATAGAGTGTTGCCACCGAGAAGAGAGCCACGAACAAATGTCTTGTTGAATGGAGATATGAATGGATTGGTCAGTCTTGTGAATTTCGGAGGAAGCTTCCAAACATGTAGATGATTGATTAGGCAGTGTTGGCGCGGTGGGGTTGCCGAAGTTTTTGATTAGATCCCTACAGAGTGCTTCCTTGAAGGTTGGTGGGCTTGTTTTGTGGTTTTCTGAAGAGGCAAGGTCTATCGGTGGCGAATCGAGGGTTTCTATAGTCGGATGCGTGATTTGGGTGGGATCGGTGAAATGGGATTTTGGATCGATGATTTGGGTGAGATCAGTGATTCGGGTGGGAATACTGATATGGGATTTGTGATTGGTGATTTGGGATCGATTTTTGTATGAGGGGCAAACAGTCGATGTTGTGGGTTGAAGAATTTGAAGAGGTGATATGGGATTTTGGGTCAAGAGTTGGGTTTTTATGATTCGGAGAGGCGATATGTGTTGAAGAATGATATGGATTAGGTAGGGGAATCGATATCGACTTGGTGGGATTAATGTCAGGTGGGGAGTGTAAAAGGTTTTGAATTTGAGTTTGAGTGTTGTTAGTAGGTATGGAAGACGAGCAAAAACTATTACATTGTTGATAAGTGGAGGAAAGTCATAGTTTACCCAAAAGAAAAATGAAGCGTGTGGGAGGCAGGAATGCAGAATTTTAGCAAGGGGGGATTGTGTTTGTGTGTAGAAAATAAAGTAGTTTCGGAAGGGTACAAAGTTTGGTGTGGTTTAAATTTAATAGGCACAAACACACACAACATTCATCAAATAAGCAAAATTTACAACAAAAATGGAGACATCGCCACTAAACAAGCCCTGACTTTGCTTCCACATATGACTATATATATAGATAACTTGTGTTGACAGTTGTGGTTCTCTTGAGAGAATGAGTGCTAAAATGATAATCAAGTAGGGTTTGTTTTGCCAAAACATTAATACTAATTTTGGAAGTATTATATTTGACCTTATTGCAATGGCTCCAACTACATAAAAATGACTCATTGACCGCGCCCGTCGCAAATCGTATCAAATAAATACTAAATAATGTACCATAGTGGCACAACCTAGTTCGTCTCTCTCTCTCAGAGCCTCAAGTGGAAACACGATAAACAAGCACACTTATGATGATTGGAATATTGATTGGCGCAATTTATCAAACACATTGTGGGCAAAAGAAACTAAACTTCAAGGATAAAATATTTTGGGGTTTTTGATTATAAAGAAAAAGATAAACAAAAGCGATAAAGATAGATAAAAACTTATTGATGGAAACACCCAACAGAGGAATCGAATTCGGCCTTCCTAGCTTATAAAGATCAAAGTAATTACTTCACAAACCAATTACTAAAATTGTCTAACTATAGTTAAACATAGCAATTAACTCAATTATAACCATAACCAAGATAATCACTTCAATGAAGCTAATGGCGAGATAAAATCAAGAATTCAGGCAACTCTATAACCCAGACTAAGTTATCAAAGAGACATTTATCCTAATTATTAGTCAAACCAACTACAACGTATCCGAACAAATCATAATCAAGACAAGAATAATCAATACATATCAGAATCCAAAATTCAATCTCCAATTCATAATCAATATCAGAACTACAAGTTCTCTAAACAAGAAAAACTCAAACCCTAATATAAAACGATGAAAAGAATAAAGTAAAACTCCTTAAGTGTAGAACCAAGCTTGGGCCTCCTCCAGTCCTCCTCTAGGTGTGGAATCTAGCTGCTCTTGGAGAGAGATTCGGCTTCAACAAGCCTCCTAGCCTCCAAGATAGCCATGGATAAAGGGGGGAGAAGAGAGGGGATGAAGGAGATTATGTAAAGTGTGTCTCTAGGGTTGCTGGCCTCCCAAAATCTGGCCTAGGGTTGAATATTATATTATTTTCGGATCATCCCCAAGTGGAACGGGCCAAATTCATCGAGAAACAGGCTTGGGCCTGATAATTAGAAAATTCTGCGCGAGTTCACTAGTTGTGGCAAACTGGCGAACAACTGGCGAACATCCTGAAGTTGCACAAATCAATTCTGATTTAGTCCCTAACTCATTTTCTTGTATCCTCGGCTCTTCCTTGAGGCTTCTAATGCTTTGGACTTCATTCAAACCTATCAAAGACACCAAAGAATGTGTGAACTCTCAAGATTAAAAAGGATCAAACAATTATAAATATCAAACTCAAAGTACCATATTTCATCATATTTCAAAATAGTCCAATTAAGCATTAAACCTCAAAGTACCATATTTCATCATAAAAGATCATAAAGGCATGCAATTGAATCCCAAATGAGTATAAAATGCCTTGAAATATCATTGAAAACAATGATGGAATATGGTACGATCAAATTCCCCCACAATTTAAATTTTTGCACTCCTAGACAAAGTTATAAGAAAGAAAAATATCAAGAATGCAAAAGAATCAAAAGGGAACCAATCCTACTCAACATATGATAGCAGCAAACAAATGCTACTTAGAAAATGAGACAACCAATTAGCTCAGCACGTCAAGTAACCAAAGAACCTCCAAGGGATCAATCCTGAAAGTGTGTCACTCACTCACCAAATAGGGAAATTTCTCTCTCATGTCCTTGAAACAAGCTTCTACCATAGGCTTGAAATAACTCTACAATCTCCACTATAAATGCAATGGTTTAAAAACTTAAGAGGACTTGCAAGGGATGTATAATGGAAAGGCTAAAATGGAAGAAAGAAAAATGAAAGAACAAAGAATGAAGAAAAACTAAGCCCACAAAAACTAGTTAATGCATCTTAAAATTTAGCATCTAATACATAACACTCACAGAACAAACTCCACTCCTCAAAACCACGAAGAACTGCCCAAGCTTTCTTTTCTCAATTTTTTTATTATATATATTTCTTGAGTCTTTGACTCTTTATTTAGCCGGCTACATTTGCCTTAACTTCTCAAAATAATCTCAATCAATTTTTTTTTTCTGCACTTGAAACTTTTAAAGGCAAACTTTTTTTTTTTGTTTTCTTTTTTTTTTGTCTTTTTTTTTTAAGTTTGGCAATTTGAACCCATGAGGTGAGTAGCAAAAAAAAAATGAGTGATAGGAAAACAAAATGCTAGATTAAGAATGCAAAAACCAATACCAGAAAGTTTAGCAAATAAATCTCAAAAGGGGTGGCAAGGGAAGAAAGTGTTTAAGTTTTTGTATGGGAAATAAGGATAGAAGAAAATGCCTCTGTCATAATTTAAAAACCATTGCATATGAAGCTTTGACAAAGAGAAAATTCAAGTTCTAGAGAACACTCATCACAAGGACTATAGTGACTCTCATAAGAACTGAACAATATAGGCTCAAAAACTTCCAACAAGGTCAAAAGGCAACACTCAACTGATCCTTAAAAAAATTCAAAGGTACCCAAACATAACTGAGACCAACCAAATGCTCAACAATCATAAGTAAGCAAGGGTACTATACATATATCCTTTGTTAGCCCCTTTGAGCCTATACACTTAGGTGTACTTTTAAAATTTTCTCATAAAGATGGACTTTGCAATTCAACTCTCAAGGGTGAATTTAGCTAGCAATATTTGGAAAGAAATAAAAAAGAGAGAAAAAGATTTCGACAAAAAGAAAAAAATAAATAAATATAAGTCGAGCAAAAACATCAAAAAGTATCTTGAAGAAAGCTCAAGTATCAAAAGTATTATCATAAGAGCTTATCAAGAGAAAAAGACTGACCAGGCAAAATGATAGAGTCTTGTGCCATATGATTCAAATGAGCCTTACAGTGAATTAGCTACTTTCTTTTGGTGGATAAGTGGAGTTGAATTGTTAAGAAAAACTTGTAGAGAAATTTTTAGTAAATACTATTTTCTTTCTTTTCCCTCTATATCTCTTCTTAAAAATATTATCCTTTTTCCACTCATTACAACCCTAAAAGTCCTCTTGATTAAAAATCATTATTTCACTTAAAGTGGAGACTTTGAGAATTTTTACAAGCTTATGGTAGAAACTTAGTCTAAGGTATGACTTGAGAGAAATAATACCCAATTAGTGAGGAGAGCGATACACTTTTGGAATTGGTCTTATAGAAATTAGATCGCACTGCTTTACAAAGTTACTTGCTTGGTGAATTCTCTAGCTCTAGGTTATGACTATGTACTAGCCTTGAATCATGAACTTGGGAAAGTTCCTTGATTCTTTGGAATATTTTCTTTTCTTCTACTTTGTACCTTTGCTCAGGAGTGCAAAGTCTTAAGTGTGGGGGATTTGATCAACTCAAATATGAGCAGGTTATTTGGTCTTCTTTTAATGTGTTTAAACTATTATAATATAATAATTAGACCAATTAATATGCCAAGGGTTGCACCAAGGTATGACGTAATAAAGTGGATAAAATAGGTTAATTAGCGTTTATTTATTGTACTTTATAAATAGGTTCTACTTAATGGTTTATTTAGTGTTTCAGATATATAAACAGGGCCAAATTAAAAGGGAAACATCCAGAATCAACGAGAAGATACCAAAAAGCAGAAGTAATACTTGTGCCGTTGGATGGGCCGCCGGCACAAAGGTAAATAATTCCCGCGGCGCACGTATCTGAGAGGTATATGACGTCAGCACTTAAGCTTCAATGCAATTTTAGGTTGAGCCGTCCCTTGAGCCAACAACCCAAGTGAGAAGTCTCACGACACATGTAACCTAGCGGCTAAAAGATATGTTTTGGACGGCCAAGATTCAAGATATCAAGATATATTCAAGATATTCCGGACATTTCGCTGCGCCGCCATGTTGGGCCGCTGGCACACGCAACGGCTCAAGTGCAAATCTTTTCCTTGACTTGCGGACCAAGCATATTACTCGTGCCTATAAATAGAGCTCGTCATTCCACACTCAAAATCGTTCAGAACCAATTTTCTAGTAGTAAACATATTAGAATAGTTTAGAATTCTCTACCTATAGCATGAGTAACTAAATAGGTAGATACTTGAGGAATGCCTCAAGGATGTGGCTTGAGTTCACCACGTTTTCATTATAGAGTCCAGATGTTGATGTTGCATTTATGAGCTATTCTCAACTCCTTCATGGTAATTGTTGAAGTTGTTTATACATTAGATTGATATATCAGTACTTTATTAGGGATAATTGTTGGTATTCCTAGAGTCTATCTCTTTTACGATTAATAAAGGTTTCTCTTTAAACATGTTATTGATGGAGATTGTGCCCTAGGGCCAATCATCCTATAGATATGTTGTGAACATATCAATTAATTTATAGAGATAAATTAATGGTTATCACATTATTAGCATGTTTACTGTGATAACAGTCCATGATTAATTATAAGATAATTAATCTAAAACTGTCCCTGGTCGATCATTCGAGTGGGAACTTGAATTGAACTAAGACCAGCATGACCTCGGTGCATAGGGATGCATGCACTAGATGCTG
>QANZ01012895.1:48711-71254 GCA_003254925.1 Chamaecrista fasciculata
TTTTAGAAAAATTCTCTCATTGGCTTGGGAGAATTGTTAGGATAGGTGGGCCATATCTAAACACAATATATATCTGTTTTACATTTTAGCATTGTATGTGATGCAAAGCGCTAGATGTATGTTTAGGACGCGATTTTAACATGCTTTCTATTTTAAACGCTACAAAACGTATACGATACGGGCATGGGATTTTGCATATGATGCAAGATCCATGCACATGTTTATATGTATGCGATACATGGGGAAATAAACATGTGACATGACTCGTTTAATTTTAAAAGGAGTTTTAGAATTAAACTTTAAAACGAAACGATTTTATAAAAATTTAACCCTTTTAGAAAATCTTAAGTTTTTAATGCCATCAATAAAACACCCTGTGGAAATCTTGTTCATCATAGAGCGGTGATCGCCCTCAGCGACACGTATCTATCTTGACCTCGAGGACACACGGGTAAATGGGAGATTCAGTTCGACGCCTATTGAAATCTTGGGTCATTAAATGCGGTGATCGCCCTCAGCGACACGTATTTAAGTGGCGCCGTTGATGATATGGGGATGGGCTTTGGCCTCGTCGTTTGGACCTAGCCATTCACAAGTTTTATTGTGTGACTTAATGGGGTTATCAAAACGGTTTTGGACCTCAAGGCATTAGATGGGATAAACATGCCATAATAAGTATCATATGATGATACAGTCCCATGAGGATCTAAGAGTCACATATGATGTGATTGGTAAAGAGTTACCTACCTAAATAACCAAAAGGTGCATGATCGCCCTCAGCGACGGTAAATTTTGGTGAAATATGGGTCTTAGCCACCAATAATAAATTTTACTGGGTTTTATAAAATGGTGGACCTTTTATGCTGATCAAAATTCATATCTTTTGAAAATTGTAGAATCAAATGGCAACTAGTAGTTCAACCTTTTCACTGCGACCTATCCTTGAGAAGGATAAGCTGAACAGAACGAACTTCCTCGATTGGTTTCGTAATTTGAGAATTGTTCTCACCCATGAGAGAAGACTGTATGTTCTGGACAAACCTATCCCTGATGAGCCTGCCAAGGGCGCTCCATGAGCTGAGTGGAGGGCTTATGAGAAGCACTTCGACGACTCGCTGGAGGTCTCTTATCTGATGATAAACACAATGATTCCAGAGCTTCATGAAGGCTTGGATGACTTGATGTCATATGAGATGATTGTGCGTCTCAAGGAAATGTTCCGCTATCAAATCAGACAAGATAGATATGAGACCACGAAAGCTCTCATGTCTTGCAAAATGGCTGAAGGTGATTCTGTTGGTTACCATGTCACTCACATGAGAGGGTACCTAGATCATCTTGAAAGGCTGGGATTCCCTGTTCAACAAGAGATTGCCGCAGGCATAATCCTGTGCTCACTGCCTAAGAGCTATGACTCGTTTGTCAAAAGCTACTATAGGAGAGGAACAGAGAAGACAGTTTCTGAGTTGCAAGGAATGCTCAAGTCAGTTGAGGCATCCCTGATTCAGAAGAGGGAAAGGAAATTGAAGGGCAAAGAAAAGATGAAGGGAATCGAGCTGGATGGTGAGACCAAGCCAGAGGACGACCCTAATCAATCACCTGCCAAGAAGGCAAAGCCCTCAGAGGAAGTATCTTGTGCTTTCTGTCAAGTGTCAGGACACGCGATGAGAAAGTGCAAATACTACTGGGAAGATCAAAAGAAGAAGAAGTGCGTTCAAGCCTCTACTTCAGGTATCTTTGTTAATCTTCTTTTCTACTCAACCACTAAAGTATTGGATACGATATGTGGTTCTCACATTTGATGTGCAGGGTCTTCAGAGACAGTAGAAAACGAGGACGTAAGCGATATGGACTTGGAAGTGGACAATGGAGCAAAGGTTGTTGCCAATGCTACTGAAGGACCATGAGAGCTTGGATAGCCTCTAGGGCTAGTTTATTGTTAATTCTTTAAAGTTTTGAACATTATTTTCTCCTTATAGAGATAAGGAAGATTTTATGTGTAAACGTTTAAAGATTGGTTTCTTCTTTAATAAAGTAATGTTGTTTGCTTATGTGATTTGCAAAATCATTATGTCTTAAATTAGAAACAGCAACAATAAATATATAACATTGATACAAGAAGGGGATTTAGATTAGTGAATCTAAGTCCTACACACTTTTGGCAATTGTCGCCTTGCCCATACAAACGAGAAAGGCCTTGGGAACTTCATATAGATGAACTTCCAAAGCTCACATGATTATGAATCATATGATGCTTGCAAGTCTTGTTTAAATGGAAAGATGACAAATGACAACCACAATGGTAGAATGTCTGACTTTTGGGAAACATACATAGTTGATGTATGAGGACCCATAAGTAGTAAAGCTAAAAGTAAATAAACTCTTACTAAATGCTTCAAAAGGCTAGATCTACGGCTACCTTTTGGAACACAAGTCAGAGATCTTTTGAAATAGAGATTTCAAAGAGAAGTAGAGTATTAACTTGACAAGTAAATCAAGTTACTTGATTCGATCAAGGGAAGAACGATTTGAGTCAAGAGATTAGTAATCATCCTAGAAGCTGTGAGAGAGTCTCACAACTTGCTCTTCCTAAAAACCATAGAGATGATGTTTTGAGGAAAAGTATCAAACCCTATAGGATAAGGTTTGATCTATGATGAACCTAATTGATCTTCTGCCAACCTCTGAAGGGTGTGCTCTAGAAGCTGTTGAGTTCACACTTAACCATTTCGTCTAAGAGACGCCATATGTGATATGATATGGGAAGAGTCCCATAATTGATTTGTCTCAACTTTGAGGACTTCGGAGTTTATAATAGTCCAAGGTCAGATTATAAATTGTCTTCAAAACCCTCAAGTATATGCTTGTGGGATACCCTAGGAGAACGCGTAAGGGGTATCAAGTCAAACTACCCACCTGATTACAAAAGGGTTTGTAAGTCAGAGGTGAATACCTTTTAGAAAGGAATTCTTTGTTTCCAAAAGAAACAGTGGGAGTAAGATGAATCTTGAAGGAGTTCAAGATCCACAAGACACTTGAGTGGCGCAGACGAAAATTAGAGAACATCCACAAGGAGTTGTGGAAGCTCCTCTAAAACATAAGGACAACAAAGTTCTGATAGAACACGTTCTCAGTTTCAAAGATAGGGATCTTTGGTTATTGAGAGCAGAGATGTGTTGCTCTAGGAGCGTGGTGAGCCCGCCACCTATCGAGAAACTTTTATCATTGTTTGGGTAAAGATGTCAAAAGGGTTTGATTTCTTTCAAAACCTTGATGGGTCCTATGTTTCCAATAAGGTTAGTGGGAGCACGATTGAATTCTTGGTCCAATAAGGCTAGTCGAAAGTGACATTACTATCCTGAGGATTGTGAATCCTAGATAAGTAAATCACTCTCGATGAAGGAAAGAAGTGGCCTAGAGTAGGCAACAAGAATCTATGGTGATAGATCTTGGAGACTTCTTGAATTGAGTCAAAAGTACAGTTCTTGGATAAGATACTGAAGGAGTTTAGTATGCGAGATTTCAAGAAGAGATTCATGCCGATGAATCACGTTTTGGTCCTTAGCAAGAATCAGTGTTTCCTGAAACACATGATGAGCAAAGGACACATGATTGGCATCCTTTATGCTTTGGCAATAGGATCCATCATGTTGTACCATACTCAATACGACCCTTGCCCCGTTGAATGACGAGCTGTGACCCAGTTGAGGTCCCCGGGAAGCTGTCATTAGGGTCCTTAAGTACTTATGAAGCACTAAGGACGAATTCTTGGTTTATGGAAGAATTAGTGTAAAGAGTTACACAAAGCCCATTATTCAAGCCAACCAAGATTGATCGCAGTCAAAAGTATTCCCTGAACATAGTAATCGTAAAGTTGGAATGGTTCCAAGTAGAGTACAATTACTGATTCTACAAAGAATGGGTTAGTCGCGTAGGGACGCAGACTGTAAAACAAGTGTCTGAAGTACACTTGGTGGTCATCCTCTGGCACAGGAAGACACCAAGAGGGAAGGAGTTCCCTACTGATGTTCCGACAGTGATAAGCACTCAGACAAGATCACCTAGAGATGGTGACATTGAGATATGATGAACATAGCAGTCGAGGACCTTTTGCCAAATCCTCTGAATGAAACGCCAGCACAGGTTTTACATAAGTATTATGTAATGTCAAGTGGGAATTAGACACATCAATGGATGTTCCTAAGTGTTAGGAACAGTTTGATTGATAATTGTACCTATTGCAAGTGGGAGTTTGATGGAGATTGTGCCCTAGGGCTAATCATCCTATAGATATGTTGTGAACATATCAATTAATTTATAGAGATAAATTAATGGTTATCACATTATTAGCATGTTTACTGTGATAACAGTCCATGATTAATTATAAGATAATTAATCTAAAACTGTCCCTGGTCGATCATTCGAGTGGGAACTTGAATTGAACTAAGACCAGCATGACCTCGGTGCATAGGGATGCATGCACTAGATGCTGTTACGAGAGTCATGGTGCAATTACGTAAGGAGTTACGAATTGCTGGACTGACCCGGAGAATCCTACATGGTTTAAGTCATTAGCTAGTTTCTCCTGGTACACCTGTCACGATGCCCTCAAGACCTGAGGTCTTCATCATTCCGGCGTTGTAGTTGTCAGACTTTGGCTTAGTCTAACGTTACCCGTAGCAGGGTAGCCATAAGGGCTAAGTACGGGTCTGGTTGATTACCGTGCTGAGGAATATGGTTGACCAAGATGGAATTTTGTCCCTCATAGAGATGGGAGATATTTTACCTGGCCCCTCGATGAGTCTGTCCAAGGAATGTGTGGCCACACTGGAAATTGGGACTTACTCAAGGAATCGAGAAAGTTGGAGGTATGGATTTTGGATGACTTTCCCATGCCTGATCCATTACCGAAATATCGTAGGACAAAGAGGGAATTAGACAGGATGGTACTGAGGTTAAGTCGTTTCGGCGTTAAACGATAACTCACGTGTTTTGGGTAGTCGTGATGGCTTGCTAGAGTCCGCTCTTGACTTGTAAGTCATAGGGATGACTTGCTGCCAACTTCACGAGGGGCCTACTGGGTCACACACGAGCAGGATCAAGATGCCAATTCGGGACGCGAATTAGGGTTAATTCGTGGGTCACATTGGTGACACCGTTTAAGACATAATTGACTGTCTGGGACAGGAAATATTGTCTTAAATAAATATCTACAGATATATGATATTTAGATTTGTGGGACAAATATATATATATATATAGATGATAATTATTAAATAGATAATGTGATTATGCTATTTATAATTATGTTCCTATTTATAATATTAGGAATAAATAAATTAAATAAGTTTCCTAAAAGTTAGGAAATTATTGATTTATTAAATTCACTAATATTAGGATAATGGGAAGGAGGATGGCGCCTCCTACTAAGCTATTTTAATTAATAGAAATGTTTTATTAATTAAATATATGGCTTGGAGATTTGAAATTCAAATAGATTTGATCTAGATTTCAAATGATTGAGTTAAAGATATTAATGTAATATTTTAATTCAATAATAGTATATATATATATGGGTTAGTCGAAATTTTGGTCTAGGTTGGATTAAATATTAATGTAATATATTAATTCAATAAGAGGCATAAAATTCGAATTTTGAGATTGAATAAAGATATTAGGGTAATATCTTAAATCAATATTGTTGGAAAAATAACAAATTAGTTATAACTACCTAATTGTTAGGTTTGTTATTTTGGTTTGTTAAATTTCAACTAGAATCCTAGGACTAGGCGCATGGGAGAGAATCTCCTTGGGAAGATTTGATCTTCCAAATTGATTCTCCAAGATTGCATTTGGATCCAAACTATAATATTAAGGTAATATTATAATTAGGAATTCAAGTCCTAAAATCATGATATTAGTGTAATCTCATGATTTAATAATTTTATAATCCTATAATTTAGGCATTCCCTAATTATAATTATCAAACCTAAAACCCTATATATATGAATAGCCTAAGTCGACACACAAACACATGATATGACTCTCATACCTTGGGAATTTCGACTTAGCCAACAAAAGTTCACAAGTCCAAAAGTGTTTTGAGTCTTGGTGAAAGTTTGTGAGAGAAAACACAACCCTAGTCTTTCTAGAGAGAGAAAGTGGCGCAAACCCTAGAATTGTTTTAGGTTTTGTGAGTTGAGTTGTGTGTGAGATCAAGAACACCATTCTTGATCAAAAGGCGCCATCTATCTTGGAGTTTGAGAAGAGTTTTTGAATCCAAGAACACCGTAGATAAGGCTCCCGGTTTGCTTGGAGAAGTGAACGTGGCTAGCACCTAGGCATCTACCAAACTGTTCGTGTGGATCACTGGTGGAGGGAGCACACTCGGAGTGGACTCCTCACATTCGTAAACGCAAAGAACAGCCATCGATTTGGGTAAATTTTTGACCTTACACCGATACAGATTCATATAGCGGATCTATTGGGATAGAAATCGCTATGTATGGTTTAAATTTTTGTTTTACACACGCTTCCGTTGCTTTTGCATGCGTGGCGATTTCCCAACAGTTATTTACATGGTTGGTTTACTTAAGGGTGTTCTATCTATCTTAGAAATATAATTAGGATTGTTCTTCATTGCTTATATTTGTTTATTGTTCCGATGTGGCAATAATAGAGATTGCCCTGAAGAGCCTTGACAAATGCTCATAACCCCTAGTTTTGGCTGTGTGATCTATCATAATCTTATATTTTTCACCATTGCTTGATTGATTGTGTTTGAGTTCAAATACGTCATTTAACTTGGTTAAATAAATGCACATTAATTCTCTATCTCAAGTATTGTTTTCATTCATATTCACATTCGTGACAACTTTTACAACCAAACTTATAAACTACAACCTTCATCACAATTCTCTTAGTCTCATCACATTGAGTTCTGCGAGCGATTCGACCTTGAGTTAGCACCTATACTATATTCTAATAAATATAGTTATACTTGCGAGGCTCGAGTACAATTAAATTTGGCTGCTTGACACCTTACGACAGGTGTCAGACCAGTCTCCAACACCATGGACTCTTTGGAAACTTCAACTATTTCTAAGGGATTGAGCAACGAACTCTCGGCACATTGTTGCTCTTCTTCTTCTTGTTGTTCTTCTTAGTACATTCTTGATTTAGCAACTTCAGCTTCATCAAAAGTATGCAAGACAAGCCATTGAACAACCTGCTCATAATGTTCATCATCATCACACTCACCAAAGAATTCGAAGAAGTTAAACAATAGATCATCACTAGGAGAAGAAGATGGGAGAGTGGTGAGAGGAGAAGGGATTTCATCAATAACAATAATCTCATCCACATCCTCACTATCATTATCCTCAATTGATGACTGAAGCATCGTATCATGTTGCTCACTCAAGCTTTGAGCGGGTTCTAAAATGAAATCTTGTAAATGTTGCTCCTCTAATCTCTCAAGTCAGAATGAGTTGATTCCACTGCTTACTTAGGAGGTAGCACAAGGTCTTCCACAGATTTCTCAACAGATAAGTAACCTGCACTCATAGCTTCACACTCCTGAGTTAAACGCACAAGCATCTGTTGCATTTCAACAACCTATGAGTTCACCTCTGCCATATCATTCACAAAGACTTGCGAAATATCATCAGAAATTGGCATTGGTGAGGGTTGGAATAGATTTGTCATGAATGGTTGGTTGGGGGTTTCAAAGTGACTTGGGGATTCCCATTGATATTTTGGGGCTCCAAAATTGTACCTGTCATTCCTTTGGAAACTTTGTTGACAATTCCAACCAAAATCGATTTTTCAAGAATGATTATCCACTTGATGATGTCCAAAAAATTGTGGATTTGAAATTGAGAGAACTCCATGAAGATGATAACAATAACTAGCCACATTCATGCTTGATCTGCAAAATGAGCAAGGAAGTGTGAACATGTCATGTGGTTGTGGTCTAGGTGAAATTGGTGGAGCTTCTCTATATTGCATTGGGTAACCATTGTTCCTATAGAAAGGCGAAGAATAAGGTTGACCATGAGAAGAATCATAAGACCCATAAAAAGAATTATAAGGGTCATGCGGAGGGAATTATCTTCTATCTATTCAAATTCAATCAATAGAACTCATAAAACATCCTCCTAAAATCACCTACAGAAAAAAAAATATTCCAAACAACTAAAGTTTTATCTTTTATATTTTTTTTCCTTTTTGAGGGAGTAAAAACAAAACTCCCTAAAATACTCAAACAAAACCCAAAACAAATAAGCAAACCAAGTTTATCGTGGAACTAAATGAATGGCTCCCCGACAACGGCGCCAAATTTGACTGCGCCCGTCGTAAGGTGTATCAAATAAATACTAGATAATGTACCATAGTGGCACAACCTAGGTCGTCTCTCTCTGTCAGAGCCTCAAGTGGAAACACGATAAACAAGCACACTTATAATGATTGGAATATTGATTGCAGCAATTTATCAAACACCTTGTGGACAAGAGAAACTAAACTTCAAGGATAAAATATTTTGGGGTTTTTGATTATAAAGAAAAAGATAAAAAAAGCGGCAAAGATAGATAAGACACTTATTGATGTAAACACCCAACAGAGGAATCGAATTCAGCCTTCCTAGCTTATAAATATCAGAGTAATTACTTCACAAATCAATTACTAAAGTTGTATAACTACCGTTAAACATAGCAATTAACTCAATTATAACCATAACCAAGATAATAACTTCAATGAAGCTAATGGTGAGATAAAATCAAGAATTCAGGCAACTCTATAACTCAGACTAAGTTATCAAAGAGACACTTATCCCAAATATTAGTCAAACCAACTACAACGTGTCCGATCGGATCATAATCAAGACAAGAATAATCAATACATATTAGAATCCAAAATCCAATCTCAAATTCATAATCAATATCAGAATTACAAGTTCTCTAAACAAGAAAAACTCAAACCCTAATATAAGACGATGAAAAGAGTAAAGTAAAACTCCCTAAATGTAGAACCAAGCTCGAGCCTCCTCCAGTTCTCGTCTGGGTGTGGAATCTAGCTGCTCATGGAGAGAGATTCGACTTCAACAAGCCTCCTAGCCTCCAAGATACGTGGATGAAGTTGAGAGAAGAGAGGGGATGAAGGAGATGATGTAAAGTGTGTCTCTAGGGTTGCTAGCCTCCCATAATCTGGCCTAGAGTTGAATATTTTATTATTTTCGGATCATCCCCAAGTGGAACTGGCCAAATTCATCGAGAAACAGGCTTGGGCCTATTAATTAGAAAATTCTGCGCGAGTTCGCCAGTTGTGGCAAACTGACGAACACCCTATAGTTGCACAAATTAATTCTAATTTAGTCCCTGGCTCATTTTCTTGTATCCTCGGCTCTTCCTTGAGGATTCTAAAGCTTTGGATTTCATTCAAACCTATCAAAGACACCAAAGAATGTGTGAACTCTGAAGATTAAAAAGGATCAAACAATTATAAATATCAAACCCGAGAGAAAAGACACAATTTATTACAAAATAGTCCCATTAAGCACTAAACCTCAAAGTACCCTATTTCATCATAAAAGATCATAAAGACATTCAATTGAATCCCAAATGAGTATAAAATGTCTTGAATTATCATTGAAAGCAATGATGGAATATGGTATGATCAATCATGGAGAGAAATATGTAGTTTCCATTTAATCGCATTCAGACTTGAGACAAGAGAGATATGACCAACTTCTTGAAATGAGCAACGAAACCCACTTTCGTCGAATTCAATTTTACCTCATTTACCAACAGTCCCAACTGAGTAAAGAAAGAATTCATCAAGGATAACTTATAACCAAGGTAGTCAAGATCTATATTTAGATCATAAGATCGTAAGATCTTACGATCTTGCAAGGCAATTTCTAGTTAAATTGGGTGCATGATCGTTTTTTAGCAAGATCGGGATAGGATCGCTATTTTGCTTGTAAGATCGTACGATTTCACCGATCCTATATTTTTTTTGAAGTTTTTTTTCGTAAAGGTCCAAAACACTGCGTTTTGGGACTTTTTTTTCAGGGTCCAAAATGCTCCATTTTAAACACCCAAAAATTGAAAACCCTAAGTTTGATGTTCAAATATTGAGCTTACCTTGTTGAGTATTGAGCTTAACTTGTAGATCTTCATGATGTGAACGTTATTAGAGTACTTTTGTATTGAGCTTAACATGACTTCTTTTTTACAAATCTTATTATTTTATTCTCTTTCTATAATTAAGTTAATTATTTATAACCATTCATTATTTAGATTCACACAAAGAGAAGGAATTGTATGATTCAAAAAAAATGAATGAGTTGGTCTATGTTATGTTTAATCGAAAATTGAAAGAAAATACTATAAGGGAGCTTAACAAGGTAGAAGATCTTTCTTCTGATGATGAATGGATCACTGAAAATAATGAAAAAAGAGATGAAGACACAGACAAAGGAGAAGATAAAGTCTTTGAAGTTCAAGAAGTAGAAAATGTTGAATCTCATGGCACTGTTGATGATTTGGAGTACTTTTGTATTGAGCTTAACATGACTTCTTTTTTACAAATCTTATTATTTTATTCTCTTTCTATAATTAACTTAATTATTTATGACCATTCATTATTTAGATTCACACGAAGAGAAGGAATTGTATGATTAAAAAAAATGAATGAGTTGGTCTATGTTATGTTTAATCGAAAATTGAAAGAAAATACTATAAGGGAGCTTAACAACATAGAAGATCTTTCTTCTGATGATGAATTAATTACTGAGAATAATGAAAAAGGAGATGAAGGCACAGACGAAGGAGAAGACAAAGTCTTTGAAGTTCAAGAAGTAGAAAATGTTGAACCTCATGGCACTGTTGATGATTTGTACATTCCCGTGGATGAAATAGAAATGTGAGACATTCATTGATGATGGTGATTTTGATGTGTGATATATACTTAAATGAACTTTTAGATAATGATGTTCTAAATTTGTAATGTTACTTGTGGTTGTTGTCTTGTTTTTGTTAGTTTTAATCTGAATTATGATAAACTTTTTAAACATCTTGATAATTAGCTAATTACATGTTGATACTATAAATTGATGATGTTGGATAAGGATTCAATGTTGATCTTTTAACCATCAACTGTTTCCAGATTGTTTCACCCATGCATGATGGCATTTTTTTCTTCTCTAAAAAACATAGTGAACAATATCTTTCAAATGATTACGAAAACAAATAAAATTTTACCTATCGTGATGTTCTTCCCAAAAAAATGATTTCTACCTGAAAAAAGTAGATGTTAAAATTTGAAGAAAAATATATATTTATAAAATTATAAATAAAATTAATTTTATGTTAAAACTAGATCAGACGGTCCAACCGGTTGAACTAGGGACTAGGCATTAGGCCGATCCGAGTCACCACCAAAACCGGCTAGGTAGAGAGAACCATAGGTGAACCGGCTGAACTGCTCTAATTTGATTTTTTTAATTTTCTTTTTTGAGTTTGATTTTTTTGTCTTCTTTATATATATATAATTATGGGTCAAATGTTAAAGAATGCTAATTATAAACTAAAATTTGATAAAGAAAGTGTTCATAAAATGTTAGTTTTTAATTTTTTGCTAGAATCACAAAATGTCACTTGATGACATTATATTGATGAATATTATGAAAATTGACTATATCTATATTAATTCATGTTAATTTATGAAACTTGTATTTATTTGTTAATGTTACAATTGTATTTTGTAAACTAATTTTTATGACTATTTTGTTGGTGATATTTCTGCACGAAAATTGTAGGATAGAATTTAGTTTGAGTCGCGTCACAAGGACATTGCCCTTAAGAGTTTATTCCGCAACCCCTCAACAAATTAGGAAGCGGCACTCCCCAGGATCAAACAAACTCTTCTTGTTAATTTCCACAAGGACACGACAGAAGATAATATATTAGTAAGTTGCTACTGATTAGTCCCTGAGCCTTGTAACACAATCGAATATAATCAGCCAGTAGAGAAAAAGACATTGGGCAGAGTTATGAGTGATTAAAACAATTTAATCACATATTACATTGTCTTAACTCTTAACAACTCATAAACACGATTTGGATGTCATTATTTTCTGATATGTAACAACTCAATATTTAAACCATTATAAAAGGGAAGTTTTAGGTAAGCGATAAATATTAGAAAATAATATTCACAAATATAAAATTTGATTTTTATAAAACAACTTGATGCCCTTGACTACACGCGCAGGAGGGATCGTCAGTTTTCAACTACAATTGCCCACCGGTGGCTCATGCTTGTGTGCGCGAGACCTTCCCTCATCTCTACTTGGTTACCCCTTCTTTTCACATCTTAATATATATACACTTGACTCATCCATAAAATAGGCAAAGTGGGACTTTTATTTGACACCCTCTAATATTATATAATATATAATATTCTCAACAATCTCCCACATGTGTCAAATAAATCTTCATTTCATGAACTGAATTTGTACACGAATATAATCATTGTATCTAATGTCGTTAACAACTTGAACTAGACCTAGATCAATAATTCTTGATACACAGAGATGTTAGTGAAGCTTGCTTCTATGAACTAACAACTCTTGGTGTGTGACAGAGGTACTAAAAGTCATATTATACCCCCACATTTTTGCTATTAACGCCGTTTTTTCACGTTATTTCGTCCATGCACAAGCCTGGTTCATAATGTGGCCCCACTCCACATTCGTAGAGGTGATTTCATAAAGTGTACCTGCACTTAACACACCGTCTCTTAAGACTATGAGACCATTAAGAGCTTTACTAATCCTCACTAAAATGTAGTCTAGCACTTTCTCACATTATAGGAATAGGATATAACAATTTTTAGTGCTAGCAGAACTAACATAAGACTTGTTCTTACCCATCGAACCTTTTTCATGGGATCACTAATCACAAAGGTTGGGTTTCCATCGCTGTTAATTTCAAATTGGCCTTAATTCCATTCCCCTCGATGTTTCAATAATTTGTTTCCTCCCAAGAGGCTCCGTTAACGGATTCGCGAGATTCACATTTGATCTTCCACAATTGAGATTACACCATCTTTTAGTAGCTGCTTCACATTATCATGTCTCAATCGAATATGTCTACTTTTACCATTGAAGGTTTTATTATTAGTCGTAGCTATCGCAGTTTGGATATCATGATATTTGTTAAAAAGTTTTTCAACCACTCAACCTCAGAACTAGCTAACTCCATAGAAACAAACTCAAATTCCCTTGAGGACCTGGTCATAATATTTTGTTTAGCTGACTTCCATGTGACAGCCCCACCACCAAACATAAACACATAGCCACTAGTGGATTTTGTCTTATCTGAATCTAAAATCCAGTTAGCATCACTGTATCCTTCTAATACAACAGGAAATCCACTATACAATATACCATAGTTCATGGTACCTCTCAAATACCTTAACAACCTTACTAAGGCCTCCCAATGCTCATTGTTTGGACAATGAGTGTATCTGCTTAATCTACAAACATCATAAGCTATGTCAGGCCTAGTATAGTTTATTAAGTGCAACAAACTCCCAATAATCTATGTATATTTAGATTGTGCCACAGGATCTCCTTTATGTTTCTTTAATTGTACACTAGGATCATAAGTGGTACTCAAAGGATACTTATTAAATTGATCAAAGTTTCTCAGAATCTTCTCATCATAATGTTCTTGACAAAGTAAGATATCACTTTCATTCCTTATCATCTTAACACCCAAAATCACTTTTGCTTCCCTGATCAGCCCAAAAGTGAACAACTTATTTGGCCTTCTTTTAGTGTGTTTATAATAATAATATATTAGAATTAGATCAATTAATATGCTAAGGGAAACACTAAGGTATGGTGGAATAAAGTGGATAAAAAGAGTTAATTAGCGCTTATTTATTGTACTTTATAAATAGGTGTTACTTAATGGTTTATTCAGTGTTTTAGATATCTAAACAGGGCAAAACCAAGAGGGAAATATCAGAATATTCGAGAAGATCACGTCGAGCACAAGATATCCTTGTGCCGCCATGTGGGCCGTCGGCCCAACATAGGTGAATCCCGCGGCGCACATATCTGTTAGGAATACGACGTCTGCAAGTAAGCTTAAGCGCAAATTGTTGTTGCGCCGTCACTTTGAGCCAACGGCCCAAAAGGGAAATCTCGCGGCGTAGATTAATCTGAAGAAGTGGAGTATGTTTTGCACAGCTACGATTCAAGATACGAAGATATAATCAAAATATTGCAGATATTTTGTTGCACCTTCGTATTGGGCCGCTGGCGCAATCAACGGCCCAGAGGCGATTTTCTTCCCTTGACTTGCGCACCAAGCACACTACTCAACACTATAAATAGAGGTCGTCATTCCACGCTCAAGACACTCACACCAATTCATCAAGTTCGCCCCAATTCTCTCTTTAGTTTAGAAAAGTTCTCTGCCTAGAGCATGAGTAACTAATTAGGTAGATACTTGAGGAATGCCTCAAGGATGTAATTTGAGTTCATCATGTTTCGTTGTAGAGTCCAGATATTGATGTTGCATTTATAAGGTATGATCAACTCCTTCAAAGGTAATTGTTGAAGTTGTTTATATATAAGTCATAGATTATACTTTGTTAATGTAATGAGACCTTGACATTCTCGGAGTTTGTCTCTCTCACGATTAATGAAGTAGCTCTTTAGGGTTTGCTAAAGAGTGGTTTACATATCTTATTTGCATAATTAGGATTATTATTGATATATATGTTTGTTTATTGTTCCGATGTGGCAATAATATAGATTTCCCTGAAGAGCTTTGGCAAATAGCGCATAAATCCAGTTTTGGATGAGTTACCTATCCTAATTTTGTATTCTCTCCATTGTTTGATTGATTGTGTTTATAGTTTAAATACATTGTCTAACTTGGAAAAGTAAATGCATATTTATTATCTATTCTCTATGACTATGATAGTCCATCTCTTGGGTTTTCCCTCAAGTACTATTATTATTCTTTTGACTCTAAATATCTTATTAAATCGTGACAACCCTCAAAGATAGAAGTTATAACCTTCGTCACAATTCTCTTAGCCTCATCACATTGAGTTCCGCGAGAGATCCGACCTTGGGTTAGCATCTATACTATATTCTAATAAATATAGTTATACTTGCAAGGCTCGAGTATAATTAAACTTGATTGCACCAGGACAAATTACAACGGGTGTCCGGTCAACTTTTGGCGCCGTTGCCGGGGAACTCTTTCTTGAGTTCCTAAGAAATTGTAATTTGTTTTTGAGTCTTTTTCTTTTTAGAGTCTTTATTTTTCTTTTTGAGTGGAATTTTTGAGTCTTTATTTTAGTCTTATTTTTGTTTTTATTTCTTTTGAGTCTTTTAATTATTTGTTTGAGTCAAGTTTAATTTTATTTTTTTTAGTTTTTATTGTTTTTACTAATTAACTTTTCTAGTATATGGTTGGCCAAAAAAAAACTCTTCTAGTATATGCCTAGGAGACCTTTAGAGCCTATAGTTCCCCTAGATTTTGATTGAGATAAAACACTTAGATCCTTAGAAAAAGTAAGAAAAATATAGATATGGAAAATTCAGGCAATAACCGTAGGTTAGGTAATCAAGAACGCGAAGAAGTTCGCCAAAATCACGGTCTAAATAATGGACAACCTAGACCAAGAAGATCTATAAGAGAAGCATCCCAATCTAATGAACAATATGAGGTTCAGCGAAATGTGTTCCCTCAAATCCAAACGGATTTTGAGATCAAATGACCACTTTTCAATGGATTACCTAAGTTTCATGGATTGGCTAGTGAAAATCCTTTTACTCAATTGAATAATTTGTATATTCACTGCCGAACCATGAAACCGCTAGCACAAAGCATAGAGGATGTGATGTGGAAAGTATTCCATCTCACACTCGAAGGAAAGGCACTAGAGTGGTATACTCATCTAGGAACTTATGAACGAACAACTTATCTGTCCTGGGAAAATCTTAGAAGGTCATTTCTCGATAAGTACTTTGCCGAAGCTAAAGCATCTGCCGCTAAACAGTAAATCTCAGCTGTGAAACAACGAGATAATGAAACGTTACTCGAATACCTAACTAGATACCAGGACCTTTTAGTAAAGTTTCCTAATCACCAGTACACTGAGGAGCGAATAGTGGAGTACTTTTGTAGTGGACTCCTAGACGAGGAGGCTAATCACATTGATGCAGCGTCCAATGGATCCATTACGAAATTGGATGTAGAGACCGCATGGGAGCTAATCAAGGATGTCGCCCTCAAGTGAGAAAACCGAAAAAGACGTACTCGTGCTGTCAAGGGAATAGTAACCAATGAGTCAGACCTGATGATGGATAAATTGGCATCAGACATGGACAGTCTAGCCATAGCTGTTAAGGAGATGAATGCCAAGTTAGCCACTTCGCCATGAAAAGTCGCTCTTGTGACCGCACCTTGCTCCGTGTGCAATTCGTATCAACATGGACGTAGGGAATGTCCCCATCAACCCGAGGAAGTTTCGGCCATGTATCATTAAGGCCCTAGTCAATTTCCTAGAAGATTTGAAAATAGATTTAGGACTTGAAATTATTTCCAAAACCAAAACTTTAATAACCCAGTTCCTCAAATACTAAACCTATCTTCAACCGAAACTGACACTCAACTCATCATTAGGAAGTTCGAAGAATCCGAAGCTCGAACTTTGAAGAAATTCGATGATTTGGGACAAAGGATCGATTTTCTTTCTAAGGAGATGGAAACCGTGAAAAGGAAGCATGATGATCTTGAACAAGCATTCGTTCGAGCAACCGATGTTAAAGTAAATAACATAAGTGCCCCTAGCAGTTCTAAGGCAGTTCATGCCATTACTACTAGAGAAACCAAACCTATAGGAAACCCTGCTCAAGAAACATTAGTGCAAACCCTAGAAGAGCCTGAGCCTGAAGAGATGTTCATAGAGATCAAGGGAGGAGAAAACTTTAAGGCTATAATAGAAAAACACCCAAGGTATGCCCAATTCTTCTTTGGTTTCAACTATAAGAAGGAAAAGGCAGAAACTCCTGTTGTGAACAAATTGAAAACTAAGGTGGAAATTAAGGTAGAAGACCTGCCGTTTCCAAGCTCTCATGTAATGACTAAGGAACAACTAGAGGATAAAAAGGATAAGGAGATAGAAGACTTATTAGGAAAACTAAAAGTCAATAACCCCTTATTAGATTTGGTTAGGAAAGTCCCTAGGTACACCAAGGTATTTAAAAACTTAGTTGAGAAAAAGAAAACGTCCCAAAAGAAACTTCAACTAAGTCCTACCATTTCAGCCCTTCTAAACCCTAAAATACCTATAAAACGCAAGGATCATGGCTCATTCACCATCCCTTGCATGATAGGAAAAGCCGTAGTCAATGGAGCATTGTTGGACTTAGGAGCAACCATCAACGTTATGCCCAAGTCAGTCTACGATTCTTTGAATATGGACGGACTTAAGGACACAAGGTTGATCCTGCAATTAGCCGACAAAAGCAGTAGACGTCCCCTAGGAATAGTGGAAGATGTCCTAGTCAAGGTGAAAGGTCTAATCTTTCCCGCTGACTTCTATGTCCTAGACACCGGTGGCAATAGAGCTACCGATTACACCATAATCTTAGGCAGACCTTTTCTACGGACCGCTAATGTCAATATTAGCATGAACGATGGAAAGATCACTATGGACAATGGACATCAAAACATCACACTCACGATGTACGAGGCGGAGAAATCCGATGAACACTCCGTGTTGGAGAAAAACCTAAAAAGGAGGATATCGAATTTGAAACTCTTTTAAATTTAGAACCTCCTGGCTTGCATATACCAAAAACAGACCTTGAAGACATGAACATTAGTTCGCTCTTCAAGGAAGAGGAGGAAGACTTTGTAACTTCCAAAATAAAGGAGAAACCAGCACCTAAAGAAAATACTTCCAAGCGCAAGGCTGTGTGGCAGCCTGTGCGCCACAAAAATAACCCAACTATAGCCCCGTACTATAGTGTTTCTAATTTTGCAGACAAGGAGATAGGAGCAGCAGACTTCGATTGCCTACTCGTAGACAGTTACAAGCCAAGGACCCTAGCCTCCACGTGTTCGTGCAACAACTTAGACATATGTGCTGAATGCCTAAGTGATGAAGAATGGTTCCGTAATGTAGATGCCGTATGCAAGAACGCAACCGAAATGATTCATGTGGACTTCATAGGCATAGACAAGGTGCTCGATCCGAAGCGCAAAGGAATAACAATCAATGACTTGGATCAACCCATTGGATCATTCATTGATGATGCAGGGATCACACAAAAGGTACGCCCGCAAACAAATATGCACTTTATCGTCTTATTATGTGAGACTACTTTTATAGGACTAAATATCATAAGACACGTAGGTTTAGGATAAACAAAAGAACTAGATATCGGCCACGCATAAAACTTAAAAACCTTAAAAATAGGAAAGTGGTACAAAATCCTATCCGAGCCACACTCTTCAAGGACAAGGATGGCAACCGATGTGGACAAAGGATCTCTGCCGAGCGAAGGATAGGCGGATACTTCGTAAAAATCCGCCACAAAACCTTCAGGCCACCTTGAAGATGTTCCGCGATGCCTTTTTCCGACTTACACGGTTTCCGCATAAGTGTGGGGGAAGAAGAGGGTCATCCCAAACCCTAATTCGTAGTTTAGGACCCTAGGATTTGTATTAGACAAATTCTAGCATTTCCATTCTTAGTATTTTCATTTTTAGTTAGACTCTGGCAGCCAAGCGATAGAAATAAAAATTTTAATTTTTATTTCTGCGGCGGCGCTTGCGCCGGCTGCGCACCTGGTGGCCAACGTTAAATTATTTGGAGAGTTTAATAGCGATTAAACTCTACCAAATCTGATTTAAATTCAAATTTTAAATCACGTGGATTTGACGAATATATTAGGAATATCTTAGATTTTCATCCTATAAATACCCCCTCAAACCTCTAGGCTTCTCACAACTCTCAAAACGCTTTTTTCACTTCAAAAGCTCATAGAGCACTCTCTTGAGAGCTAAATTCCTTCTCTTTTCGAAGCTTTCTTCCAAATCCAAGGTAAGCCTTTACAGTTTTTCGCGAATTCGCTAGGAACTTCTAGGATAAGATCTTCTTCTCAAAAGTCGACTTTAGGACTTATCTCTACCAACAAAAGGGTAATTTGGGGGCATTGCTGTCAAAATTTTCAAAAAACTTTGCAAAATATTTTGCGCCGGCGTCTGAGCCGACGGCGCAACCCCAAATTATAATTTTGTTTGCGAGATAAGGTTTTAAGGTGATTTGAGATGAGTTTGTAGTGTCTAGACAGTTCATGGTAGAGTTTTCTAGGTTCCCGATAATTATAATATTAATTATAATTATTGATCACTAGATATGGCCCAATTCAAGAGCATCCGAGCAAAGAGCTATCACGATGACCTTGTTCGTCACCTCAAAGTTCATGCTGAAAAAGGGATAAGTTACTATGATCCCGCGATCGAAGAACTCAACTCGGCCATTCGAGAAAGAAAAGTTTGAGGATTCTTTGAACCACCTCTTAAAGGTAGTCTCAACCTGGTATGGTGTTGGGAAATCACAGAGGGAGCGCAGCGGAAGGAAAAATAAAAAAACTTGATTAAATATGCTAACTCTGTGATTCCTTCCAGGATCCACTAATTATGTTTATACCAGGAAAGTAAAGATGTTTACCTATATTTCAATCGGTGACTTATCGTGTTCGCGAATTTGAGAAGTCCACTCCGAGTGTCCTTCCTCTACCGGTGATCCACACGAGCAGTTTGGCAGATGCCTAGGTGCTAGCCTCCTTCACTTCTTCCCAAGTGAATACGGGAACTCTATCTATGATTCTTGAATAATCAAGAACTGTTCTTGATTATCAAGATTGATTGGGAAGTACTAATATTATCAGGTGCAGGTCCAATTCTCTTTCTTCAAGAAAATCGACTCACTCTCATAATATTAGGACTAGGCGATTTTTCACTCTCTATAGATGCTCTAGGCGAAATTCTTGGTCTGACCAAGAATTGATCTGTGTTGTGAGTTATCTCTGAGATAGGCGCCTAGTGCCTCTATTTATAGTGTTCTCATTCCTAGTTTTAGGGAATCCTAATCCAATTAGGATATCTCTAAGATATGGGATATCTTTTAGATATCTCAAAATATCTTTTGATTTATAATATTAAACTTAATATTATAATTCAAAAATAAAGCCCAATTTTCGAATTTGACCTATCCAAGATCAAATCTTGGATCAAATCTTGATTTGCTCAAATCCTATTGGTTGGAATGAGTCATGAGATTTTGATTTTATAATTTAAATATTACTTTAATAATTAAATATAAAAATCGACTTTAGCCTAGACCCAAACTCTAAAATGCAAGATCAAATCTTCCATCCCAAGAAAGGGGGTAGGCGAAATTCTCATGGAGTTTTTGGAGGAATTTTATAACAACCCAAACTCCTTAGGTAGTTATAACTAATTCCTAACAATTTTGAATAAAAGAATTACCTTAATATCTTTTAATTCAAATCCTATATCTTTTCCAAAAGATATTTATCTTATCTTTATTTAATTAATAAAAACAATTTCTATTAATAAAAACAAAGATAATGAGGCGCCACCCTCATCCTTTTATTTCCCAATTTTAGTGAATTTAATAAATCAATAATTCCCTAATTTTTAGGAAACTTATTTAATTTATTTATTCACTAATATTTTAATTGTAAAACTATTTAACAATTAATTTAAATTTAAATTTGTCCAACAAATTTAAAACCTTAATCATAGATATTTATTTAAGACAAGATTTAATGTCCTAAGACATTTAACTATGTCCTAAATTGTGTCACCTAAGTGACTCACGAATTAACCCTAATTCGTGTCCCAAAAATTAGCATCTTGATCCTGCTCATGTGTGACCCAGCAGGCCTCACGTGAAGTTGGCAGCAAATCATCTTATGACTCACAAGTCGTGAGCGGACTCTAGCAAGCCATCACGACTACCCAAAACACGGGAGTTATCGCTTTAACGTTTTAACGATTTAACCTAAATACCACCTTGTCATAATTCCTATTGTCTCACGATATTTTGGTCATGGATCAGGCACGGGAATGTCATCCAAAATCCAAACCACAACTTTCTCGATTTCCTGAGTTAGTCCCAATTCCCAGCGTGGCCACGCATTTCTTGGACAGACTCATCGAGGGCGCCAGTTAAATATCTCTCATCTTAAATGAGGGACAAAATCCCATCTTGGTCAACCACATTCCTTTGCACGGTAATCAACCAAACCCGTACCTAGCCTGTATGGCTACCCTGCTACGGGTAACGTTGGACTAGGCCAAAGTTTGACAACTACAATGCCGGAATAGTCAAGACCTCAGGTCTAAGGCTATCGTGACAGGTGTACAGGAGAGGCTCGCTTATGACTAAACCCATGCAGGACTCTCCGGGTCGGTCCAGCAACTTGTAACCGTTACATAATTGCACCATGACTCTCGAGAAGCATCTAGTGCATGTATCTCTATACACCGAGGTCATGCTGGTCTTGGTTCATTTACGTTCCCACGTGAATGATCGACCAGGGACAGTTTTAGATTAATTATCAGATAATTAATCAAGGACGCTATCATAGTAAACATGCTAATAATATGATAACAACATAATTTATCCCCATAAATTAATCGATATGTTCAAAACATATACATAAAATGATTGGCCCTAGGGCACAATCTCCAACAGACTCCCACTTGCACTAGGTACAATCATTAATCAAACTATTCCTACACTAGGAACATCCATTAATATGTCTAATCTCCATTGACATTACATGGCTTTCATGTAAGACCCATGCTAGGGGCTTTGTAAGAGGATTGGCAACTTTATCCTCGTATGCTACTTTACATATCTTGACATCACCATCTCAAGGTGATAACGTCTGAATATATATATCACTGTCGGAACGTCAGTGGGGACCCAGTCCCATTTGGTGTCTTTTCTGTCTTCACAGGATGACCACCAAGCATACTTCAGACACTAGTTTTACGGTCTGCGTCTCCATGCGACCAACCCTTTGTTGTAGAATTAGCAATCGTGCTCTGCTTGGAACCTTTCCAACTCACGATGCTACCGTTCAGGAGAAAAACACGTATTTAGACTGCGATTTAAAACATCTTGGTCGGTTTGGAAAACGGGCAGCTGTGTAACCAATTACACATCACTTCCATCGTAAACCAAGAATTCATCCTTAGTTCTACTTAAGGATGTTTATGACAGCGGTCCAATGACCCTCTCCAGGGTCTTGTTGGCACCGGCTCGTCATGCTCAGGGCAAATCATGATTCATCACTATGAATCACTTCTTGGAATCTCGCATACTGAACCCCTTTAGTATCTTACCCAAGTATGTACACTGACTTAATTTAAGAAGCCTTCGAGATCTATCTCTATTGATC
>QANZ01012897.1:0-10103 GCA_003254925.1 Chamaecrista fasciculata
TCGGTGGTGGTTGTTCGCCGGCGTGCGGTGGCGCAGGGAGGTCGGCGGCGTCGTCTGTGGTGGCTGGTCATGGTCGCATGGCAGCTGGTGTGAGTGGAGAGTGATTGAAGGTGTGAGACGAAGGGGAGGAGAAATGAGGGAGAAAGGGGCATCGAATGGGCTGATATAAGGAGTTGGGGCTGTTTTGTGATTTCTGGAAATTGTGGGAGCAGATATACTATTAAGTTGTGGTGACACGAGAGCTGAAATTTATGGAAAATGCCCACAACCATTGGATTCTTTCAAAACAGTCCTTAAAACTTGAAATTTTAGAAATAGAGTTTCTAAACAAAATTTATATCATTAGCTTCGTTAAGAAGAGTAGATTCTAAATATGTAATTTAATTTTTTAAAATTTATCTCTAAGACATTTCAAGTCGTATTCGAATGCGTCATTTTCCAGATCCAGAGAAAACCCATATGAAATTTTGAATTCCATTTGCTCCCAAATTTTTACCACAAGCTAAATAAAATATAGGGATTTCAAATATGACAATTAAAGTTCTATATTTTCGTGTTCACTAATTTCTAAAATTTATAATCCAAAACTCCTAATACTGGTTTAAAATTAGTTTAAAATTCTATCCAGAATTTAAAAAAAATCACTAATTCCATTCATGAACACCCAAAACTAAACTTTAAAGCTCGGGATCTCACAATCTTAGCCTTCATGGCTTCAACCCATTTCTCAGAGTTGGGATCCACGATAGCTTTTGATTGGTGGTTGGCTCACCACGCTCCATGAGCAACACATCCTTGTTTTCAGTCACCAAAGATCTACATCTTTGTGGTTGAAAACGTGTTCTATCAGAACTTTGTTGTCCTTGTGTTATTAGAGGAGCTTCCACAACACCTTGTGGTACTTCTCTAGTTTCCGTCTGTGCCTCTGATGTGCTTTGTGGATCTTGAACTCCTTCAAGATCTACCTTACTCCCACTGTTTCTTTTGGAAACAAGATCCTTCTCTAAGAAGATCAACTTCTGACTACAAACTCTTTGTTGTCAGATGGGCAGTAAACACAGTATCCCCTCGTTTCCTTGGGTTACCCTACAAGCACCTTTTGGGAGATAGTTTATCGTTTGCTTAACGTAAACTTCACACCCAAATTTTGAGATAAGACACTATGGGACTCCTCCCATCCATATCTCATATGGTGTCTTCTCAACTGCCTTAGACGGAACACGGTTAAGTGTGAACGCGGGAGCTTCCAAAGCATTTCCTCAAAAGGATCGCGGAAGATCAGTTTTACTCATCATAGATCGAACCATATCAAATATAGCTCGATTCCTCTTCTCAGAAACACCATCCCTATGGGGTCTCAGAAGGGGCAAGTTGTGAGACCATCTCACAGCTTCTAAATGATCAACAAATTCTTGACTCAAATACTTGTCTTCTCGATCGGATCGAAAGACCTTGATTTTCTTGTCAAGTCAGTTCTCTACTTCACTTTGAAATCTCTATTTCAAAAGACTCCGTCCTATGCTTTAATAGGTAGCCCAAGTCAAACCTATTGAAGCAGCTAGTAAGAGTAACCACCTTCAGCTTGGGTACTCATGGTTCCTCATACATCACCGTGTATGATCCCCAATAAGTCTGATGCCCTTTCACTGTGGCCCGTGAAAAGCGCCTTTGTCATTTTTCCAAGTAAGCGAGATTCGCAAGCATCATATGATTCAAAATCAAATGATCTTAGAAGTCCATCTCTATGGAGCTTCTCTAGGCGTTTCTCGTTTATATGCCCTAAATGGCAATGCTAAAGGTATGTAGGACTAGATTCGCTAATCTTAATCCTTTTGTATCAGTGTTATAGATATTGTTATCGTGTCAACGTTCAAATTTCAAAATGCAATGTTTATCTTGCAAATCGCATAAGCAAATAAACATCATCTTTATAAATCGAACGCCATTCTTTTCAGTTCATACACATGCAAAACCTTCCTTATCAAATAAGAAAGAGAAGCATTGGTTGAACCTTAAAAGGTACGTGGTAACAATAAGTTAAGCCCAGAGGGCAAAACAAGCTCGCATGTTCCTACAACAACAACAACAACCCTTGCTCTATTGCCCACTTGTAGGTTCATCTCGCTTCTGTTCAGCTTTCTACTGTCTCTAAGACCCTTCACATCAAATGTGAAAACCACATGCTGTAACTAATACACAAGCGATTATGGTAGACAAGTGAACGTCTATAACGAAGATACCAGAAGTAGAGATCCTATCTCCTTTTATTCTTTTGATCTTCCCAATACAATTTGCAATTTCTCAAACGGCAAATTGCATCCTTTGAAGGCCTTGCCTTCTTGGCAGGTAGTGGGTCAGGCTCAGCCGCTGGCTTGGTCACACCAACCACGGCGTCTCCCTTCCTCTTTCCTTTGCCCTTCCCTTTCCCTGATTTTGGAACGTTTCCTTCAGATGTGTGACCATCTCAACAGCCGACAATATTCCCTTGTTCAACTCCTTGAACTATTGTCGCTAGCATCAGGCAAGCAACGTCCACAGAGTTATTGAAGTGCTTCTCTAAGCAATTCTCTATGCTCTTGGAGCATTCTTGGCATGCTCTTCAGGGGAGGGATCTCTAGGACATAAAATTTCCTTTGTTGGGTGAGAACAAATCTCATATTATAAAACCAGTGGAGGAAGTCAGCAGCTTCCTTCGTTGGGTTGAGAACACTTCTCAAATTACAATACCAGTTAAGGAATTTTGTCCTAGACAACTTGTCCTTCTTAAGGACAAATCGCAGTGATAGTGATGAACTATTATTTGTTACCATTGATTCTACAACTTAAGATATGAAAAGTTTTAATTAGCAGGTATATATATATCCACCATTTTATAAAACCCAGTGAAATTTATTATTGGTGGCTAAGACCCATATTTTACCAAAGTCTACCGTCGCGGAGGGCGATCATGCATCCTTTGGCTATTTAGGTAGGTAACTCCTTACCAATCACATCTCTATGTGACTCTTAGATCTTTATGGGACTGTATCATCATATGATATGGCATGTTTATCCCATCTAATGCCTTGAGGCCCAAAACCGTTTTGATAGCCCCATTAAGTCACACTATAAAACTCGTGAATGGCAAGGCCCAAACGACGAGGCCGAAGCCCAGCCCCATATCATCAACGGCGTCACTTAAACACGTGTCACGGAGGGCGATCACCGCATTTAATGACCCAAGATTTCAATGGGCGTCGAACTGAAAACCTCCATCCACCCGTGTCTCCTCGAGGTCAAGGTAGATACGTGTCGCGGAGGGCGATCACCGCTCCACGATGAACAAGATTTCAACAGGGTGTTTTATTGATGGCATTAAAACAAGATTTTCTAAAAGGGTTTGATTTGAAAAAGTTCCGTTTTATTAGTTTAATTTTAAAACTCCTTTTAAAATTAAACGAGTCATGCCACATGTTTATCACCCCATGTATCACATACATATATAAACATGTGCACAGATCTTGCATCATATGCAAAATCCCATGCTCGTATCGTATACGAAGTTATTGCGCCAAAGCGGGGTAAACAACATGTTAAAATCGTGTCCTAAACATACATCTAGCGCTTTGTATCACATACAAACTAAATGTAAAACAGACATATATTGTGTTTAGATATGGCCCACCTATCCTAATAATTCTCCCAAGCCAATGAGAGAAATCTTCTAAAAAGAAAACGTAAAATTACAAGAGAGTAAACCCCAGTTACATTGAGGTATAAACTGAAAAGTAAAATTACATCGGATAGAGGGAGACGACACGCAGGCCGTATACACCAAAAACCTAGAGCCATATCCAACACCACACAATTACATATATGAACACTTCATACAATCATGTCAAACACAATATATATCCAACACATATCAATAACGATTTTTGTAGTTGTTAATTAGGGTGTGCAATTTTAACATGCCTTTTTCTTGAAACTAGGCCCATTATCAATAATTATAAAATTCAGGAATCATATTCCAAAATTTTAATTATTGACCCAAAAATTTTAAAATTCATAATTTTATTTAAATTTTCAGTCACCCACATAATATTATGATTAAAACACTTTTAACCATAATTATATGGGAATTTCGACATAGGCCTAAATTTTCAAGAAAAATTTTCAAATCAATCATATTGATTTCTTTATGTATCACATACATAAATTTGCACCTTTTCTTGTAGATTCAATTTTAAGAAAATATTCGGTGGATTTTTGTAAAACCAAAACGTGATTGAAACAGGTAAAAACACGCCAAGCATACATCACATGTACACAAAATGATTTTAAATCCAGGACTAGCGTGGCTCTGATACCACTGTTGGGAAATCGCCGGGGAAAACACGCAGCGGAAGCAAACAGTAAATAAAAAAAAAAACTTGCGCTCCCCAGGAAAATCCAACCCTGAGATCCGCTAGTTGAATTTAAAACCAGATATGAAAAGTGTTATACCTCAAGCTTTCAATCGGATTGGTGATACTCATGAGTCTAGAAGTCCGTTTGCACGTCCTTCCTCTACCGGTGATCCACACGAACAGTTTCCCGAACACGAGGTGCTAGCCTCCTCGCTTCTTTCTCCAAAGAAACTCGGGATTGAATCTACAGCTTTTGAACTCAGGAACTCCTTCTCTGAATTCCAGCTAGGTGGCGCAACTATGGAGGAGATAGCAACAAAACTCCTTTTGTTCTTCTTCTCCCAAAACTCTAAATCGACTTTCTCTCTCTAACTTTTAGGAGAAAAGTCGAACTTCTCTCTCTACAAGGAGGAAGGCAAATTTCTCTCTCTCTCAACAAGGAGGAGGATGAATTGCTAAAATGAATTAGGGTTTCATGCAAGCATGCTTGAGCTACGCGACTTTAACCATATATATTTACCAAAATTATGGTAATTTTATAAACATAAAATCATGATATTACAATAATATCATATTTTATGACTTGAATATCTAATTAAAATATTACCATAATATTTTAATTCAAATTCAAATTGCTATCTTAGAGAATCAAATGGAAGATCAAATCTTCNTATAAATATTAGGCAATTTTATAAATCAATAATCTCCTAACTTTTAGGAATTATTTGATTTATTATTCCTAATATTTTAGTTGTAAATAATTAATCTCTATTAATCATTTAACAATTATTTAAACTGCAAAAAATTTAAGACAAGACATAATGTCCCAGACATTTCCTCTGTGTCTTAAATTAGGCCACAGAGTGACCCACGAATTATTCTAATTCGTGTCCCTTATAAAGTGTGTTCTAATCCTGCTCGTGTGTGAACCAGCAGGCCCCACGTGAAGTTGGCAGTAGGTCATCTCCATGTCCTACAAGTCGTGAGCGGACTCTAGCAAGCCATCGCGACTACCCAAAACACGTGAGTGATCGTTTGTTACCAAAACCGATTTTAACCTTCGTACCTCCATGGCACCGACCCTATTGTTCTGAGATATCTTGGTTATGGACCAGGCACAGGAAAGTCATCCATGATCCAAACCTTTACTTTCTCGATTTCCTTGAGTAAGTCCCAATATACTGAGTGGCCACTCTTTCCTTGGACAGACTCATCGAGGGCGCCAGTAAGATATCTCCCAATTTAATGGGGAACAAAATCCCAATAATGGTCAGTCCACATTCCTCAGCACGGCAATCAACCAAACCCGTACTTAGCCCTTATGGCTACCCTGCTACGGGCAACGTTAGACTAAGCCAAAGTCTGACAACTGCAACGCCGGAATAATGATGACCTCAGGTCTAAGGCGTCGTGACAGGCGTACAAGAGAGGCAAGCTGATGACTAAACCCATGCAGGACTCTCCGGGTCAGTCCAGCAACTCGTAACCCTTTACGTAATTGCACCATGACTCTCGTTCCAGCATCTAGTGCGTGCATCCCTATGCACCGAGGTCATGCCGGTCTTAGTTCATTTCAAGTTCCCACTTGAATGAGCGACCAGGGACAGATTTAGATTAATTATCTCATAATTAATCACGGACTGTTATCATAGTAAACATGCTAATAATATGATAACCATTAATTTATCCCCATAAATTAATTAATATGTTCAAAACATATTTATAAAATGATTGGCCCTAGGGCACAATCTCCAACATAAACATGTGCCAGGATTTTGTATCGCATACAAAATCCCACGCTCGTATCGTATACGTGGCTATAGCGTAATATTTAAAGAATCATGTTAAAATATCGCACCCTAAGCATACATCTAGCGCATCACATACAACTAAATGTAAAACATGCACCGTGTTTAGATATGGCCCATCTACCCTAGAATTCTCCCAAGCCAATGAGAGAACTTTTCTAAAAAGAAAAATAAAATTACACGTGAATAAACCCCAGTTACATTGAGGTATAAACAGAAATTAAATTTTACATCCAGAGTAGAGGGAGACGACACGCAGGCCGTATTTACCGAAATAAACCTCCTAGAGCCATATCCAACACCACACAATTCAAATATGAACAATTCATACAATTATGTCAAACACGGTAACCAACACATATATTAAAACTCCTTTTAAGATTGTGTTCAATTTAGGGTCTGTGCAATTTTTAACATGCCTTTCTTGAAATTCAGGCCTATTATCAACAATTATAAAATTCAAGAATTTAAATTATTGATCCCCAAAATTTATAAAATTCACAATTTTAATAAATTTCAGCCACCTTTATAATATTATAATTAAAACACTTTTAATTATAATTATATACAGGATTTTCGATTTTGGCCGTAAAATTCAAGAAACTTATCCAAATCAATCTCATTGATTTCTTTATGTATCACATACATAAATTTGCACCTTAGATTGTTAAATCGACTTTTGAGCAAAATTGTTCGGTGGATTTTTGTAAAACCAAAACAGTGATTGAAAGCGGTAAACACACATATCATACATCACATGTACACATAAACAGTTTTAAATCCAAGGACTAGCGTGGCTCTGATACCACTGTTGGGGAATTCACGGGCGCCTAAACGCAGCGGAAGGAAAAACAGAAATAAAACTATGAACATAAAACGCGCTAGGGCCTAGAATTCCCGAACGGATCTGCTAGCTGAATTTAAAACTTTAAGATAGTGGTATACCTCACGAGTTTCAATCGGTTTGGTTGTACGAGGCGCGTCCTAGAAGTCCACGTGATGCGTCCTTCCTCCGCCGGTGATCCACACGAACAGTTTTGGAGATGCCTAGGTGCTAGCCTCCTTCACTTCTCCAAGTGAATCAGGGACCTTTATCTACGGTGTTCTTTAATTCAAGAACTCTTCTTGAATTCTCCAAGAACAATATGGCGCCTTGATCAAGAATCCAATTCTTGATCCCACACAGCCTTGTCACACAAACTCTAAACTCCGTTAGAGATGTGCGCCACTTTCTCTATCTAGGAAACTAGGGTTGCGATTTTCTCTCTCCTCACCTAGAGCAAAAATCAAATTTTTCTCTCTTGAGAAGAACTAGGCTAAAGTCAATTTTCTAAGTATGCATGAGGCTCTCTCTTAGTCGACTTATGGCTTCCTTTTATAGGGTTTGGGGACTTTGATAATTATAATTAGGGAATCCCTAAAATATATAATTATCAAATCATAAAATCATGAGATCTCCATATCACATATTATATGACTTGAATTCCAATTTAAAATATTACCATAATATTTAAATTTGGATTCAAAATGCAATCTTGGAGAATCAATTTGGAAGATCAAATCTTCCAAGATCTTCCCAAGCCATGCGCCTCTCCCCTTAATATTTTTTGTTGGAATTTAATAAATTAAAATAACCATCATAACTATTAGGAAGTTATAACTAACTTGTTATTTTCCAACAATATTGATTTAAAGAATTACCTTAATATCTTTAAGTCAGTCTTTTTGAATCTTGAATTCTAGTTTATTGAATTAAAATATTACACTAATATCTTTAATCCAATTTAAACTTAGAATTCGAATTCCCCTATAATATTGAATTAAAATATTACCTTAATATTTTTAATTCAATCATTTGAAATCTAGATCAAATCTTTTGAATTTCAAATTTCAAGCCATGATTTTAATTAATAAAACATTTTTTATTAATTAAATCCTTTTGTATATATGAGGCGCCAACCTCCTCCCATTTATCCCAATATTAGTGAATTTAATAAATTAATAATTTCCTAACTCTTAGGAACATTATCCAATTTATAATTCCCAAATATTATAAATAGGAATATATTTGTAAATAGACTAATCCAATTATCTATTTAACAATTATCATATATATATATATATTTAAATTTGTCTCACAAATCTAAATATTATATCTGTAGATATTTATTTAAGACAAGACTTCATGTCCCAATACAATCAATTATGTCTTAAACGGTGTCACAAAAGTGACCCACGAAATAGTCCTAATTCGTGTCCCAGCTTGGCATCTGGTTCCTGCTCGCGTGTGACCCAGCAGGCCCCACGTGAAGTTGGCATTAAGTCATTTCCATGACTCACAAGTCGAGAGCGGACTCTAGCAAGCCATCACGACTACCCAAAACACGTGAGTTATCGTCTAACCCCAAAACGACTTAACCTTAGTACCACCTTGTCTAGATCCCTTTTTGTCCTACGATATTTTGGTCATGGATTAGGCATGGGAAAGTCATCCAAAATCCAAACCTAAACTTTCTCGATTCCTTGAGTAAGTCCCAATTACCAGTGTGGCCACACATTCCTTGGACAGACTCATGGAGGGGCCCAGTTAAATATCTCCCATCTCTATGAGGGACAAAATTCCATCTAGGTAAACCACATTCCTCAGCACGGCAATCAACCAAACCCGTACCCAGCCCTTATGGCTACCTGTTACGAGTAACGTTAGACTAAGCCAAAGTTTGACAACTGCAACGCCGGAATAATCAAGACCTCAGGGCTAAGGGCATCGCGACAGATGTACAGGAGAGACTAGCCAATGACTAAACCCATGCAGAACTCTCCGGGTCGGTCTTGCAATTTGTAACTCCTTACACAATTGCACCATGACTCTCGTCCCAGCATCTAGTGCATGCATCTTTATGCACCGAGGTCAGGCTGGTCTTAGTTCATTTCAAGTTCCCACCTGAATGAGCGACCAGGGACAATTTAGATTAATTATCTCATAATTAATCACGGACTGTTATCATAGTAATCATGCTAATAATATGATAACCATTAATTTATCTCCATAAATTAATTGATATGTTCCAAACATATCTATAAGATGATTGGTCCTAGGGCACAATCTCCATCAAATATAACATATCATTAAAAGCCATATGTCTAATAACAAAATAAATTCAACTGGAGAAAAGGGGCATCCCAAATAATCCGATGCCTTACATTCAGCAAGTAGCTGTTGGGAGATTGCCTGAGCTTAACGTATATGGTCATGATTATCCCACAAAGGATGGATCTTCGGTTGGTTAAATCTTCATACATTTGGTTTTTTAGACTAAATCACCTAATTATAGAAATTCATTAGTTGTATGATTCTATGTAATAAGCTCGTGATATATTTTTGGGAGAAATAGCAATTCTTAAACCAAGAAAAACATCAGATATATCCATTTTAATATGTTAACCATAACTTTTGCTTATATATAAATCAACTTCGGGACTACATCCATGTAATGGACTTGGCAGACAGGCATATTGCTGCGCGGAGAAAGCTTCTCACCACAGAGAACATAGGTGAAACATCTTTTATATACTGATATACATATCAATGTGGAAGAAATTGTTTATTTCTATATATTTTTGACAACTTTAAAATTGCTTAATAATTCTGACTAAATGTGTCAAGTCCTTACTCTTTGGGTATACAGAGTTGTTCTCTAGCTTATTTATGTACTTGAAACTTATAGGCCAACTTGGTGTTTAGGTTGTACAGTTGTACTGCTTATAACTTGGTAATATTGTTTGATATATCACTATTATGGCTCAGAAATCCAAAATATAACATATCATTAAAAGCCATATGTCTAATAACAAAAAAAATTCAACTGGAGAAAAAAAAATTACATAAAACCTTGGTAGTACTAAT
>QANZ01012903.1:0-24481 GCA_003254925.1 Chamaecrista fasciculata
AATCTAGCTAGGGCTTAATTTGAGAATCTATTAGCCGCCTTCTGCACTAAGAAGTAAGAAACGTACAGTACAAAAAACTGCCATTCCTCTTTTCATTGGCTCCAAATATTTAAGATGAAGTTTGTGCATTTCAAAATCCTTCATATTCATAGCTTTTTTATTTTTTCCTCTGTCTCTCTCCCTCTCCCTGTCCTTCACTCCTTCCTTTGTTTTTTATTTCCCTCTCTCTTTAACTTGTTGGTACAGATAATGAGTTATGAGCGATGTATATGTATGACCATCTCGATCATGGCATGCTTAAAAGATATTAAATCATTGTCACTCACTTTCAGTCAGACGATAGATCAGGGACATGTTAATGTCACTACCGCAAGAATACACTCGATCAATGTCCCTCTGAAACTGTTGTATTGAAACAATCACGATGAGGCCAAACTTTTAACGAAGGAATTTGCATATATGATATATCATATCGATCATAACAAGGGGACGGACCAATTTAATTCGAAAGAGTTAAACCGAGTTTAGCTTGGAATAATTAGGGTTGCGAGCTCCAATCTCGTGCATTAATTCATGTACTTCAAGTTGCTTAATTTGCTATGCTTTTTAAGGATAACACATTTTAAAGAGATCATATCAACGACCATATTTTGTACGTAGTTAATTATTTATAACTTGTCAGTGCTCCACGTTCGAGGAATCTTGTTTAGGCTTGCCAAATGACACTTTTAATATAGGCTTAAGATACGCTAGCTCAACCACCGAAGCTTCTAAACCTGAGGTTAAGATTCCTTTTCCTTTTTTTTTTTTGAAGCTCTATTTCATCATTATGGATGTTTAATATAATATAAACACACATATGTGACAAATAAAATATCATGGTAACCAAGCATGGTTGGCCTAGTGGACGAGCTCACTAGGTCGCTTAAGTAAGGTCGGGGTTCGAATCTCGCTTTGTGCATGCAGCAACCAATTGGCCAGCGGAAAACCTTTAAATGGAGCATCGATCTGCAGAGGATTAATCTTTATCTTACCGGACCGAGGGATACCTTGGAAATAAAAAAAATAAAATAAAATATCGCGGTTGCCCCGCATTTAGAGAATAGCAGCTTCTAAGGTCCACGATGGCAGGCACAGATTTTAAAATTAAGGCAATTTAATTAATTATCTTGTAAAACTATTTTATCAATTTAAATTATATATATTGGTTATAACGGAAAACGACTTAATTAATCATCCACTCCAATACAAAATGTAAAGCCTAATATTGAATATTCACAGAATACTGCCTCGTTTTTTCATTTTATATTTTCCCTTTGAGGCAAACCAACAGACACTCCGCAGGTTTTAAGCTGTCAAGGGCTTAGGGTACAATAATCTAGATTGGATCTCTAAGTTTTCTTCTCTCCATTTTTTTTGTAGATTTAGTTTTTTCTTTATTTCTTTCTCTAAATTCACAAAAAATATAGAGAAAGAATTCTACAAGATCTAATTTTAAAATAATGCAGGTTGCAATAAATGTTTGTATAGAGATTAATGATATAATGACCAAACAGTAACACATCTAGCAACGTCAAATGAGCCAATCACTTAAATGGGGCGGTGTGGGCTGGGCCATTTATAAACGGTCTTAAATTTCAATGCCCATATTTCGTTTTAGCCCATGAGCTAAACGGGCTGGCCCACAAATCAAGATATTTTTTTTTTAAAATATTTTATCAATTAGTAATTCTTGTATAAAATTGTATAAAATTTAGCTTTCATTTAAAACTTTCTTTTTTGGGCCTTCATACCGGCCCAGATGCAATAAATAGGGCCGTATAACGATTCTCTTGTGGATGCGCTTACTCCTGTGGCCCATCTGTCTGGAAACATTCCAAATTGAATCTTTTTTGGTTTTCTGAAACTTTTGTAGAACGCCAACTGGTTTTTCTTTTCCCTCACTTTTTCTCTGTCACTTAAAACTCTTGAGTACCAAAATAAAGAACAGAAAAATGTAACTCATTGGTGTGCTAAGAACTATTAGAACTTCACGTAACTCATTTAGTTTTCCCGGTGTTACGAAGTTGATTTTGTTCCTTTAAATTTGAATCCTTTTCTTTTCTTTTTTAATCAGGGATATCTAATTTCCTGCGATTTTGGATATAGGCCTCAATTGAAATTTGAAACACTTACCATGGAAGCAATAAATATGTTGGTGTTCACTTCTACATAGTATTTAAGATCGGCTTGCTACTTCCTGTGTCGGCTATACATCTTTATCACAAATTGAATTGATGGCCCCTGGTGTTTCCACTATAATGAACAATATTGATATTGCTCTGCTACAGAGCTCACCATATAAAATATACACACACATACACACATAAATAAGCCTGAATCTGCGCCCAAGCTTTGTAATTTGAAAAATATTTTATAAGATTTCAATGTGGTAGCCATATCAATGCATATATGCGGCATTACAGTAACGAGTGGTGAAATAAATAACAAGTACATACGTGCCAGTTTATTATGGACTAGATAGATAGCATTATAATTATAACTAACTGTGAGCAGTGAATGCATTACGTAGCTAATTAAAAGGATCCTATAGTAAGTCAATTTAGTAGTTTAATTTGTAAATTTTAGAATAGAAAGGTTAGCATGAAAGTGGGTGGGAAGGTAAGTGGAAGGTGGGAGAGAGAAGGTCGTTGCAAATATCAGTGAAGGCTCTGAGAATAACGCCATGGTGGTATGGCGAATTCAAGTGAAGAAAACAAGTGAGAAGTTGTGTGAGATGATCCTTGGAGTAAATCTCGTTCTCCAATATCATTTGAAGCATTGACTCTCTAAAATCAAAATAGGGGTCGTCGGAATCTTTCCCCACAGCCACTCCTTCGCCGCCGATTCTCCCTAAGCCTCTCAAGCACGGAGAGCACGTGCTGCTGGTAACGCCGTCCTCCTCCCAACTGGGCTTATTCTTGGGCCTGGGCCTGGGCTTGGGCTGAGAAAGCCTGGGTCTCCTACTCCTGCAGCTGCTGCACCCTAAACTAACGGACACACTGCTTAAAACAAGCTTCTTTCTGCTGGGGCTACACATTACTCTGTTTTGTCGAATTATGATTATATTAAACAAGAAGGAAAGGAGTTAGAGTAAGAGAGAATGAAGAGAGTGATATATGTGTGTGTATCATGATGATGACGCCATATGGGGTGAGAGGAAGGAAGGAAGGTCCAAGTGCCACTTAAGCTTTTATTGGTGATAAACTCATGTGGACCACAGATTTTTGAGGAATAAACTAGGCTGCAACATGTGCTTTTGTTCTCTTCAACTTGCTTATTTTGTCCTCTTCCTCTGATTTCACCATGAATTTATTACGTAATTTGGAACATTCACCTTCGTCTACAAGCTGACATGACACCCAGCAACAACAACATTGATAATTCCAACCCCCTCACCCAAACCTACAAAATATATATATATATATATATATATTCAACCACTTGATTTTTTTCTTTTCTTTTTTTGCCGACGACGCTGCACAATTTTTTAACAGCTCACGTTGTGAGGATGATTTACTTTACTTTTAACGAAACCAATTATAAATATGATTTAACTTGTGACTTGCCTCACCATTTTTTCGTTTAAGGCCAAGCATCTCTACTAGGTAATAACCAAGAAATGGGTCCCTTCCAATTTTAAATTTCAAAATTGAACGGTTGTTTGTAATATTCTTTTTCCCATTTGGATTTTTTAATATAAAGAAATACAAGTAATACCATTTTTTTTTGGTGAATACAGAAAAGGCCTCAGAACTACAAGGCCACCAAACGAGTGGGACTCAACCCACTTAAATCCGCAGTAATGCCATATTATGATTGCATCATTTTGAACAATGTTGATGGCGTGTTTTCTGTAATTATCCTGTAGCCAGCAGTAACTAATAAGTTTTGTATTAAAAAAAAGTAAAACTAATAAGTTTCTTCCACGTTATATATATGAATTAGAGAGTTGAAAGGCAAATGTTGCGTGGTTGCAAGTCTAAAACAAATCTAAATTCTGGAATTTGGAAAACAGAAGAGAGGATGCGTTAAAGTATTGGAATTTCATGAGCAAACGTAAACAACAATCATGCGTGTGGTCGCGATGATCGCAAATGAAATAATATGGAATTGAAATAATAATTACTTGCGCCTGATCGAAAATGATCAAACTCGCCTTTAAAGACTGCAGTTTTTTATTTTTGAAAGATAACAATTAAAGGATGAGCGTGTGCACTAAGTAGAGCTCTTCATGGGCCAACCTTGAACTTGGTAGCCCAAACTGTTTTATTTTTTTTAATGATTTTAAGGTTAAATGATATTTTTGTCCGGGTTAGTTTCATTTTGGTATCAACGAACTCGCTTTGGTCCAAGTTTGCCCAATAGGGTCGATTCAGTCTGGGTTGGCCCAACAGAACTCGATCCTTTCTCGGCCAACTCGATGGGCTCGATTCGATTTTGGTCGACTTGATGGATTCGATCTGATCCCAGCCGACCCTACAAGCCCGATTCAGTCTGGGTTGGACCAAGGGACTTGATCTGATCCTGGTCAGCCCGATGGACTCTATCTGGTTTGAGTTAGCTTCATGAACCCAATCTTGTTTTAGTTTGCCCGACGAACTTGATCTAGTCCGAGTCAGTTTGACAGATTCATAATATATTTAGTGTTAAAACTCGACACAACCCAACTTTTTTTTTTTTTTTATATCTGAGACACAACCCAACTTGAAATAATATAATATGGGATGTTGGGTAGTGCTTGGACATATTTGAACTTTACTTGGTTTGACTCATAATATTGGGTATTTAATGAGGAGCCCATGATACATGTCAAAGTTATCAAGTATCTCTTGTGTATGAGGAGCCCATGATACATGTCAAATTGTGAACAATATGTGTGATGCTTTTGCTGCAGATGCTGCATTTTCAATTTTCACATCGCAATAAATGCGTCAAATATACTTAACCTAAACACTATATAGGAATGTTTAGATTTAGATTCTTTTTTCTTTATGGAGCATTGCCATCAAGAGATTGGAGCACTTAGATTAGGATAACAGTTGAAGCTTGCTTAAAATTATCTTGACATTTGTTTAAAAATCCTAGTATTAACTGGAGTGATCCTTCTGATATAAGTCGTCTATATGGAGAACTGCTATTTCACTAAGTATAGATGTTTATGGGCCAAACTTTACTTTGTTTCTTCCATGACAAGACAAGCAGTTGGACACCATTTTCAATCTTTTCAATAAAGTTTTTTACTTGAATTTGGGAATGAAGATGATATTGCTCTAATCCATTTGTGACTGAAGTTAAAAGGATATATACTAACTAGCCTGACTAGACCAAGTATATATAGCATATAGTATGTGTATATGGTAATATAATGATAGTATGTGCATAAGTGCAGAGAAACATGTATATGGTACTGTACAGAAGAAAAGTTTAAGTATGAATTGAAGCGGAACACATTCCTTTCTGGGTGTAAGGGATGGAATAGCTCCTTATTTATTTAGAAAATTCTAATGGCCTTCTACTTTATTATGATTATGATATCCGAACACTAGAAGGATACTTTCTACTTCATCGTTTTGTGAACTCATTCCTTCACATCCTGACAAAACACCCAAACATAACTCTAGGAGTCGAGGCTTGGCATGCTTGCACTTTAGAAATGTCATCCGAGGTAAAATAATTGGCTTCTTAATTAAGATCTGTCTAGCTGGTTCATGAGAGACGTGTGGAGAGAAAAGATTGTGAGTTGTGACAGAAAAATAATTGCATTACTATTTACATGCCTTTCTTGGCATGAAAATTTTGAACATACGAATCAGTCGTTTCATACAAAACAATGTGTATAGTATAGTAAATCTGAGACAGATTTTCTTACAAAAAAAAAAAAGAAAAGACTAATATAAAAGAACAACAACAAATGGTTATTGCACATTTGACACATTTGATCCCATTCATTAAATCCCTTTGTGTTTCCATGTCAAACAGCAGCAGCAGAAGCAGAAGACATGAGATTCTTAGCTGGTGGAATCAAAGCAACAGCTCCTCTCTTGAAATCTTTATACTTTGTGTATACAGCCTGAAGGTTCCCATTTCCAGCCGAGCAATGGTAGCTCACCAACAGCCTACCACAATCCCTGTGTTGTACAAAAGAAACCCCAAAATTATGAGATTTAATTAAAAAAAAAAACACTTAAAACATATTCATGAAAAAATCTGTATCATTCATTTATTTCAAGGATTCTTATCTTACATAAGTTGTTCTTCTGAGTAACCCGTATGATGCTTGAGTGTGTCAGTCCAATAGGGCCTCTTGTTCAGAGTGTGTCTTGCAGCAAACACTGCTGAGGCAGCCACCATTGATGGGCAGTACTTTATGGTGGCATATTGCATTGTTCCCAGCAGGGAAAGGAAATACACCATATTTCCCATCTAAACAGTTCAAAAAAGAAGCATGAGTTTCCTCACAAGAATCAAGAATGAATATGTTATTAAAATGACTTTACATACCGACCTGCTCATCTGGAATTGATGCATTGATGAAACGAACCAGGAAGACATATTGTGTGGGCACAGTCAAATTCCACTCCAGCTTTCCCAATATGGTTTTCTTCATTGCAAGTATCTCTTCATGTGTGTATGTACACACAAAGTCCTTAACCTTGACCTGCCCCAAGATTTCATAATATATTCTCAGTCAGCAGATACATATTCAGATATCAAAACTATTTTTCTGTTCATAAGCCTCAATTTTAGTCTCTGAATTTATCCAAAAAAATTATGATGTAGTCTTTGAATATTGGAAATACATTTTTGGATCCATTTTCTTTTAAATATAAACTATTTAATCCCTAAAAAGTGAAATATTAATTGTGGTGACTTGGTAAAAAAAATCAGGGATAAAAAAGTATTTTTTTCAATATTCAAGAACTAAATTGTAATTTTAAGATAAACTTAAGAATTAAAAAGTAGGTTTTCTCTCAATTATAAATACACAAACCTTAGGAGGCCAGACTTCTTCTACATACTTGGAAGCCATAAGCATGGCACTGATGCCAACCAATAGAAGTTCCTTTCCTGGCACAGTCTTGGTTGAAAGGAACCGATCCATTATATTGATGGTAAGATACAAAGTCTCAAGCGAGAGATCATTCTTGGTGTTCACATCTATCAACCAATCAACCAATATTGCTCTCATCCTTTCACTGATCTCAGGTTGTGACCCAATGTAGTCACAAGGACGGCTCTCATTCTGCATCATTACAGACATAATATAATAATATGTACAATCTATCAAACTGCTATGATAAATCAGACACTGCCAGGTAAAAAAAAAAGTGACACCAAATGGTATAATACGATTGATATTGATACCTCTACAAGCTTATAGAATTTGTAAATATCTTCTATGTACTCCACAGCGGCAAGCTCATTACCAGCGTCTGCTGCATCAATGTCCACAATCTGCTCACCACAAGCTGCCTGCATGAGCAATTTCACACAGATATACGAGATTAAAGGGATGAACTTTAAGAAGCAAAGAAAAGTGTCAAGGAGGGATTTTTATCTTATTTTTATTCCAACCTTGCTTCGATCTGTGAATGTGGAAGTAAGAGTACGTGATTTCTTCTTGGAGTTTCCATCTCCTTCCTTTTTCTTGTTCACAGACTTGTTTTCCTTTTGAGTTTCTTGGTCAGATCTTATTCCAGTAACATCTTCGGGTTTTTTGGTGGGTATTTTTTGAGCCGGAATTGGTAACATCTTCCTGGGTATTTTCCGTATGAGGTTCAAGGATACAAACATCTTAGAAATTGCATTAGCCCCATCAAGAACAACAAGGGAAGGAAGAAGTTTAGCCACATTAGCAATGCCACCCTGTTTCTGCAAAACGAGAATCACACCCCAAATCCCAGATCATCATCATCATCATCATCATCATCATTATATATATATAAAAGCTAAAATCATCAGGCAGAGAAATTGAAGAGTCAAAATCAAAGAGTGGACTTGAACCTTGCTATTTTCAACAGTCAATTGAGCAAGGAAGCTCCTGAAAAAGAAAAAGAAAAAACCCAAAGAAAAAAATTATTCATGGGATGAAGTAATAATCAAGAGTTTAACTCTATTCAAGCAAGCTCAGAAATAAAATAGAAACCTTGTGACGTGACGATTGGGTTTTACGACGTATATTCTTCTAAGGGTTCCTCTGCGGTTCCTCTCACTATCTTTTTTCTCTTGCTCACCTTCCAGACCAAAAGAAAAAGTTTAATAAGAAGGTGATAATCGGAAAGCAAGTAGAACCCAGAATTAAAGAGATGAAAAGGCGCAATTTTTATATGTACCTCGGGCTTGTTCTGGTGGAACGACAAGTATTGTAGCCATATGGAAGTGTGAAGAAGTAAAATTCTAAGATCAGTGAACGATACAGAGATTGTCTGAATGTGTAGAAGAAAATGGTGGACGATACTGAGACTCTCTGGTGTAGAAGAAGATGTCGTTCCTTATAATACAAGGAAACAAAAGACCCAAGGTTAATATAAGCAACGGTCGTTTTTTTTCTCTGATATCTCAGACCGTTGGATCTTTTAAAGAATAATCGCACGGCCAGTTATTATGCCTTTGGTTTCAAGAAATGCGATAGAAAAACGACGTTCAATAGTTCCCAACTCCATTTTCTTTTTTGTCAGGCAACTCCAAATTAAATAGTTATTTTCATTATATTTATGGGTCCATTTGTGTTTTAGTATATCCAAGAACAAGATTGTCTTCTTTTCTAAAGCCCATCTTCCAAGCGATTTCAAGCCCACCAAGCAGAATGAAATTTATGAACCCCATATCCTGCGATTTGCAAGGTTGTGAACAAAATTCTTTAAAATATATATTTTTTGAACTTTNTGAGAATTTTAACAACAGGAGTCTTTTGTACAAAATAAAAGATTTATTAAATCATTTATCACTTTTTATAATGAGAAAAATTTTGACACGTAGTGTAAAGTTCAAGAAGATTTAAAGTATTTTAGTGAAATATTTTCACACAGTCTCTACAAATAAAAAGAAAAATATCTAATTTGGAGTTGATAAAAATAGGGGACACTTTCGAACTTTTGTCACGTTCTACGAATTTTCCTTTGAATTTGCTTTCACGCATTGAAATGGCTTAATTATTGAAATATAACACACACTACATTGGAAGATTAATTAATACGATCAAGTCAAATGGATGAATACACACTACATTGACTTAATGCCCACGAATCAAATCAAATGGATGAATACAATCATAAGATCAATACGGCACAGCAACTAAACTTCACGTTATGATTAATTAATACGATCCTTTTAAATATTTAGATGTCTTGTGGATCAAAAAAATAATAATTGACGACGCTCTACATGCTATGATCCTTGTGTGACATGATAGGTGTTTTTTAAATCGTATTAATTGGTATTGGTGGCTGACCAGGTCACCAAACATGGCTACATCATTTGTGTTTTTTTTTTTTTTTGCCCAGAAATACTCCTCTCACTAAAACACCAAAAGAAACAAACAGAGTCCAAGCAATACAATCAGCAAAACGATTAATTAAACTACTTATTTTTTTTTAAAGAAAACACAATTGCACAAATAATGATTTTATATCACGGAGCTATCTAATTGTTGAAATAAGCAATGACGTTCGTAATTTTGTATGACCTGATGATAATTCTGGGAACGAGGGCTTTTTGGTTGAAAGACTAGTCAAAATCAACATTAATGGATTAACTGAAATTGTTACCCTTTTACTTGCCCATGTTTTAGTAGTACTTTCAAGTTTAAATGTAAGATTAATCTTGGTAGCTATTACTTACGAAATAAACAAAATATAATAGTTATTTTTTTGTGCTTAATTAATTCGAGGAATTCTTTATTTTGATGTCCTTCTTAACTAGCTAGAAGCTGTAATTAAGTAATGAGTCTACATTTTAACAAATTGAAAATTCAAATCCTAAATGCGTCAGTCTTGTCTCTTTAACCATATGTCAAAATATGCAGTAATGTCTCGTATTAATATGATATGCTTCAGCTTTACGATTGAACAGGATAACGACGGAACATCATTTTTTTCGCTAATTTTCATTTGATGGAGAACAAAAAGGGTATGTTAGAATAGCAAGTGATATATATAAGTTTTTATATTAATTTGTTGAAGGAATAAGGATAGAAGTGGTATTTGCAAATAATTTTTAACTCATTTAAAATAAATTAAATAAGTGAATATTGGATAAAAATTATTACACTTTAACTTTTATTAGTAAAAAATTTGGCACTTGGATCTTATGTCTAAAATTAGTAGCCCAACTAATTAATTTTCATACTAAAAAAGTTTATCAATTATTAAATATATTATAACAAACTAAAATAAATCAGAGATTTTCTATTAATTGCACGAGGGCCGTTTAGGCTTCTTTGTTGTTCGTCGGATTCTGGGTGAGTGAAGAGAAGGAAGTTGAAGAAGATGAAGAAGTGAGGGTGAAAATTTCATAATGGCCCTTAGTGGTTTTTGTGTTTCTGATATCAAAATGTTATAATATGTTGTATATAGGTCATTTTTAAGTCCACCTCATCCTACTTTGCCACATCATGATCCAACTCACAGTGCCACGTCATATTTAACGGCTAAATATGGATGGAATTAACCATGGGACTAACGGTGGCACCTTTTGAGAAGTTATGGGACGAAAATTGCAACAAAAAAAGTTATGGGACCAAATTGAAACCTTTGTCAAAGTTATCAGACCAAAATTGCAACAAAAAAAGTTATGGGACCAAATTGAAACCTTTATCAAAGTTATAAGACCAAAAGTACACTTAAGCCTATATAATTTTATAAATTTTAGTAGAAAATCTACTCTAATAAATTAGTGGTTGTCTTTTTTTTTTAAAAAAAGTGACTACACTGTTAAAAATTAAAATCATCAAACCATCTCTTTAACAAGTCCTAATCAGGGCGCCAACTAGCTAACAAGTAACAACAAAAAACATGAGGCGTGGTTTCAACTTTGAAGTAGTCATGAGACCAAAACATATATAGAATGATGAATTTGCTTTAAATGTCGTTAAACGCATCTCATACATCACTATTTGCGCAGGCGCCGACTCACTCGTCTGCTCTGATCGGCCCGCCGCAGTCGAGCTTCCGGCCCCTTGATCAGTTGGCCTCCTCTTCGACCCAGTCAGAGCTGCAAAACAACCAAGTAAAATTGGTTATAAACCATCCGAGCACCCATATCGTGTATCAATCAAAAGAGTAAATCAACATATTACATGATTGCACATAGTGCTGGTAAAACGAGCTAAGGAGCCTAACCACCCGGTGCTCCTCCTCACTCAAATTCCCCCTCTTTATCGGGCTCGCCCCAGTCTTGGCATCCGACCATCCAACGAGGAACAGCGGACGATCGTCCTCCTCCCTCACCCACCACGGGCGCCCTAACCCGTTCTGTACAATGGGGAAGTATCTATCTTTCCATTTTTCCAATTGCTGATGCTTGCTGGAAACCCACTCAGACTCCCCCCCTTCCTCTGGATGTTTACCCGCCCATTATCCCCGGGCTTCACAGATAACCAATACAAAAACAATTTTACAGTGAGCTCCACGCCCACTAACCAGGTCGCGTACTATAAAAACTTCAGACTCCGCCAGCCGTTAGCCATCAGCTGCGCTGGACAGCAATTGAGGTGATTCAACAATTCGACCACAAAGTCTGTGAATGGCAAATCGGAGCCGCACTCCCGCAGCAGGACCTCATGCATGATGAACCCTCGTCGATGGGTCCACCATAGTGAATTGTTGTCATCCCAAGCGCCCACGGCCATGCCGCTCGCCTCCCAGCCAGACCCTGACCCGAAGTATGCGTCGTGAGTCGCCTCCAGCTCCTCTTCATCATCAAACCTGGATGGCTCCGCTGGCGGCCTCTTGGTCGCCCTGACCTCGGGATTCCCCCACCCCTCTGCGGCATCCCACATGATCGGCTCTCGGGCCATGATCAATCTCTCCCCTTCGGCCGCCGACACACACAGGTTGCTTGTCGGCTCGTCCATTACTCTGGCCGGCTCTTCCTCCGTGCGGTCCGATAACTCCAACACCAACTCCTCCTCAGTTGTTTTAGACATAATTACTGGATTATAAACAACTAGATCCCAACACCCCCTATACACACTCGTTGCCCCTCCAACCCGCGTCCGCACGCCCTTCGCGTTACGCGTCCGCCCTGCTAACAGCTCGGTCGCCCTTCGCACAACTTCGTCTAACGATCGACGCACCACCTCTATATCCACTGAGCTACTCCCCTGTGTAGTCAAACTACTAACGCTACTCAGTTCTTCACCTTCTTCTAACTCTCTTAGGACCACCATGGTCTCTAACGCTCGCAAGCAAAGTTCAAAGCACAAGAGATTAGGATGTACCTGAAGCCATGGTACGCATGGTTGTCGGAATTTGAACGCTGAAATGAATTGAGGCGCTCGCCCTGATAATCAACTCTCCCTCTCACTTCACAACCTGCAAAAAACGCATATCATTACATGACCAAACACATTCCCAGCAAACTAGACCGCCCGGTCTGCTTATTCATCCAAATGAGGCGCACGCCCTAGCCAAACCCAGAAACTCATGAACACTCATGACCTTGATGAACACTAGCCCAGCAGTTGGCGATCACAAAACCAAGAACTCCTAGTTCCAAACCCAGAAACCCATACACGAACTCGGCAAGCTCAAGCCTAGAAAACCCAGATTCATCAAGAACATTTACGAACACTCATGAAACACGGCAAACACAAACCCCTAAACGTTGTACCCACTATGTCCGAGCCCAGAAACATTTTTCCTTTTTCAAAACCCCAACCCATTTTTGCAAAGTCTCGCGACGGAATCACCCACACCCTAACAGCCAATCGCGAAACCCAGACACCCGCGATCGACGAACATTAAACCAGCAAACATGCGTTTCCACCCCCCCCCCCTCTCACAAATCACAGAAACATCTCACTAGACCTTCCCCATCAACTGTAAATGCGAAACCCTAACGCAGGCAACCAATACACAAAGTCACGGGAAATCACTTACCGAGAAACGTTGAGCTCGGACCGATTCTCGCTCACAATCACCGTGCTTTAAATCCGGCGGCGGTTACACGATTCCGGCGACTTAACTCGGCGGTTTTCTCTCTTTTCTCTCCTAAGTTCTTGAATGCACAGCGCAAAGTGTGGGAAACGCTTCGTTTTGCCCTTAAATACCCACACCTGCGCGACAAACGAGGCGTTTATGCTTTTTCAAAACTCTGGCCTCCCGGGTTTTGACACGTGTTTGTGACAAGACAACACTACCTACCACATGGCCGCTCGCCATGGCCACCTCGACTTTCCATATTCCCATGGAAGCCCGCCATTCCTAATACTCTCTCTGCACGGGGGACAAGTACTCCTGCACATTTTGGGCGTTCGCCTAAAACGCATACATGGCTCAGGCATTGGTTCCATCGCATGCGCTCCAAACCTGTCACCCCGCACGCCTTGAGAAATGGTACGACGAACGCGCTTGTAGACTTCTTTAAGGAGGGACTTGTGATACATCACTATTTAGGCGTACGCCTAAATGACCCTCGTGTCGGGCCCCTTCTCCCCTCCACACCTGGCAATGCGCACTCGAGCCGATCGAGTGCCCTCTGCACAATTAGGGGCGGTCGTGATCCATCCAGGGTCCTGGCGCTCGCCCCCAGATTGACACGCAGTCACCCACAACTGCCTTATTCCGCAATCCTCGCCGGAGGAGATCGTGGGCCACGGACTTAGTCATACCCACGTTCTCCAGTTGCCTGGCGCCCGCCCAGTAACGCGACACGCAATCACCCACGATTGCCTTGTCCCGCAAATCTCGGTCTCCACCACTCCCGCTGGTAGAGATTGTGCCCCGCTACGTGGTGCGCCCCGTGTGCTAGCTACCACTCTCTCCCTGCTCTATAAATAGAGCTCAACCCAGCAGACTAAGGTTAGCTACTTCTCACCTTTCATTCTCTTGCTCTCATATCTCTCATACACTAACTTGAGCGTCGGAGTATTCTTCGCAGGGCCCCACTGTGAAGTTCTTGCAGATACTTAGACGATCCAATTGCTCTCGCAACCCTCATCTGTTGAACTAGGTAAACTTATCCATTTTCTAGTTTATCAGCATCAATTCCTATACTCTCTTTGTTTTGTTTTTCCAAACCATCCATCGCCTATCTGCAATCTCTTATTACTTAATTCCCAGCCTTAATCAAGTGTCTCCGAGTTTCAGTTTTGTTGAGCAACATTGCGCTACTGTTCAAACTTTTTTTATGTTTTTCGTTAGTCTTAGGTCATAACAGAATGTGTTTCTCTAATTCTCTGCGTACTGCACTTTCCACATCTCCCTCATCTCCATATTCTTCCACGTGTACCATGTCTCTAAAAAGCTAGGTCAACTACATTTCTATTTCTCAATTATACCCCTTTTACTTTTTTCTGCTTCAATTCCCAAAAACAAAGAAGATACTCGACTATTCAAGGTCCCACGGCAAAGTTAGTAAACCACTTTAACCACATGTCTCCAGCCAATGATGAACTCCCAAAGACCCAAAGGACCAACTTCCCCATATAACCATTTAATTATACTTTCAATTTTATGTTTTCAAATACATATCAATGCTTTATTTTTAACGTCGTCACTCATCAGAATCGAATAAGGTCCCATTAAGTTTTGCGACTTGTTCCTTCTTTTATATTTACCTTTTACGCTTACCTCTCAAGTCTCAGCTGTTGAATAATATCAAACGAGTCTAAGGTCGTTTTTTTTTGTTTTTACTGTTTCATTTTCACAAGATTTTAAATATAAGAGACACATTATATTATAAGATCACTAGACGTAGACGGATCATAAGTCGAAAATTTCTGCCCCAAAAAAATTGCTGCCCTGACATCATCTTTTCATATAGACTTTGAAAGTTATAAAAGTCATCCTAAGAATTGATATTCTACATGAGAGAAGTTCGAGGAACTTAACTTCAACAAATGGTCTAATTAAAATATTCATTCAACTCTGGCATAATAATTTATTTAGCAGTACAAAATACGTGTTTGATGATGAAACGAGCAACTTCTGACAAGTTTTGTAAAGTAAAAATTTTGATGTTGGACTCTTTCAATTTGGAAGGATGCGAACCGGTGAACAGTTATGCTCAAATAATATCAAAACAGTAGGCTCAACTAATTTCATTATGTAACAAGCATCAACTAATCTGCCATATTTATTTCCGTTGTGTCAAAACCCACAAATAAATATGTAATAGGAAATGACGGAAATGGACATATGAGTTTCAGAGTCTATTTAACCGCCATATAAAAATCGTAAATCCGATTTTGCTTTGAAGAATCCCAAGAAATCTGAGGGTTGCGTCCAAAACTAAAGTGAAGCGTCTGTGCCAAGAAAAACCCCCCCTTGCTCTTTCTTTTAAAAAATGAAAAGGTAAAGCAAGAATAATCCTCCATTTCTGTCTTTATATAATTGCACCCCTCTATTGTATATATTTAGAAGTTAGAACTTTTCGTTGCTTCGGATCTCAGGCTTCTTTCATAATTGTGGAAACAAGATTATCCTTCCACCGCAATAAAATCTCATCCATCTTCTCGACTATATATCTCAATCTTCTCACTAGTCAATACCTTAGCCTTGCTATCTCTGAATCTTTCAACTGTGGGTTATTGAATCTTCAGAGTTGAACAGGTAATACTGAATACATCTTTCGCTACTTCTTTTCCGAAGCACCCGATCGCCGTCTTTCAGATTCTTTAAATGCTTCAGAATTCGTAATTTTGATGAGTTGCTTTGGTTTCAGAGTTTACAAGGTTGGTTCGAGACTCGAAAATGTTGGGCGAATTCATTACTAGATGTCTTATGTACGTATCATTTATTTCTTTTCACTTTTTGTTCTTTGCCGTCTTTCGGAGTCCTTATGTTATGATATCATAAATTCTTCAATCATCTGTATTTCAGATTGCTTCTGGGGTATGCTTACCCTGGCTTTCAGTGCTTTAAGATGGTGGAGAGAAACAAGGTCCAGAATGAGGAACTTCGCTTCTGGTGTCAATATTGGTAAAAACTAGAAACTAATCCCTTGGGTTCTTCTTTTTCTTTGGGCTATTGTCGTTCAATTTGGGCATTATGAATGATGTAAAATTTGTGTTTTTAATTTACGATTGAAAAGTTCAAGATAAAGGATTATGTCAGGATTAGTTATTTATGAAGAAGGAATTCTAAGACCCTTGTTGATTACATACATAAATGAGTGGGGCAAGAAAGACTTGTGTGGTTGAATCTTTCTTACGCATAAGATGCCTGGGTTATCTTTTGGCACATACAAAAACAGAAGTCAATATTACACAAAACAGAGAAAACAGAGGAATCATGTGTACCTCGATTCAATACTCTATTTGTTTAACACGTTAGTCCCTGCATCAATTATGCAGAGGGAGTGAGAATGAGAATGGTGCTGGGTGTTTGAAATATAGAGACCACCATCATAAGCTAGATATTTGTCCCTTACCTTGCAAAATGGAGTCAATAACAACAACGAAAGTCAATTGCTTCCTTTCTTTAGATGATCTACATATATTTCTGCTGCTAATTTAGGCAAAGAAAGAAAAGAAGCCAATTTCTTATGTATCATGGATGGATGTACAGGGTTCTTGTGGCATTTCTGACGGTTCTGGAAGACATTGCAGATATATTTATTTCCTGGTATGTGTAGGACGCCACGCATTTACTAACATAAATTCTAGAAATTTAATATGTAGTATATAAATGATCACGGAAGCTGAATCCTTTTCTATGAAAGGTTGCCTTTGTACGGAGAGATGAAGCTGGCGCTGTTTATCTACTTGTGGTATCCCAAAACCAATGTAAGAAACGAAGAGAGACATAGAAAGATTTGGATCTACCCGTTTTTCATTAGATGATATAATTGAGCAACAATGAGTACTTATTGCAGGGAACCGGATTTATATATGATGCTGTGTTGCGGCCTTATGTAACAAATCATGAGAATGACATTGAGAAGAAGTTACTAGAGTGGAGAGCTAGGATATGGGATTTGGCCGTTTTTTACCTCCAAAATTGCTCAGAATTCGGGCAGTCTGCATTTTTGCAGGTTCTTGAGTACTTTGCAGGTCAGTCTAAAAGACTCAGCGTCAATCCCATCCATCATCAGGTGAATTCCTCCTCCTTTTTCTTCAAAAATCATGTCCAACGTTGACTAGTTCATCCATCATCACTGTTAAGAACAAGCTCATTCATGATTATTATAGCTTAACCAAGGACATTCTGAAATTGCAGGATGGAACTGCCCCACAATTGTCTTCAAAACGATCCTCCTTCTTTTGGAACAGGAAGAACAAGAAGTCGCCAACATGGTCAAGTGACGCAAACTACCGCGACATTTCGGAGACACCCAAGTCTGAAACCGTGAAGCTTCATCTGGATTCCAAAACAGAATATTTGCGGGAGGAGGAGGCGTGGGAGCCTCAACCTCTTGCTTCATTCTTCGCCCAACGCCAACATGATCCTCTGAATGTGAAGGACAGACCCAACCAAGCAGGCACAAGGCAGAGGCGCTAAGACCCACAAACCCACAATTCCCGAATAGTTGATCACTGTAATCAAATCATTCAAATGTACATATATAGTCACATGAATGATGAATCCCTCTGCCCAGAACATGTATCTACATTCCATTACTCACCCCATTTTTTCTCTTCTTTCTGGGTCCTGAAAGAATGTTAGCAAACGGACCTCATTGAGTTTCGATTAAATGATATTATTCTTTGGATTGCTTTGTATCTCGGAGACCATATAAAAAGAATTGGAGGCAAGGTTAATTATTAAAACAGGATATAGAATAAGCAGAAACAGATTGGTATATTAGAAGGGAAAAACAAAGAAAAAGAGTTGGGAGTGGATATATATAGGTTTAAACGATGAGTTGGCCGCAGATTGCTCGGAGAATCCGATGGACGATCCGATTAATAGCTGGAATTAGGCGGCGGAAGAAGAAGTGGCGAAAGTAAGATGGGCCCGATGTGGTGGAAGGAGAAGCAGACATGGGCTGAAGGTAGGCCCAAGCAGCCTGCTTCACGAGGCGGTTGCGAATAGAAGGGGAATTGAGGGAGACGATGGTACTAGTTGAAGATGAAGGAAGAAGATCCTTCAGAGAAGTGTACGAGGAAGATTTCAGAGAGACAAGTTCAAAATCTGGTGATATAGGAGCGTGGAAGCTCGACCGCTTACGTGGCGGCGGAGGAAGGTTGAGATGCTTCGGGAGCACGACGGTTGTCGCGATAGAGTTCCGCCGTCGGAGGGGTGGCGCCGCCGCCTCTGCTGAGTCGAGAGTGATGATGGTAGAGTCGTCCATGGATTGGCTGATGAGGGTAGAGAAGAAAGAATCAAAGATAAACGCTAGAAACCTAACAGAAACATCCTCTTCTTAAGCTTTTTATTATTTGTTTCCAATTATTTGCGTATTTTGATTTTGACTCTATCTTTATTAATTTGAGGTGGATCCGTGTCATGTGACCCTGGCCACTATATGTTTCCTTAATTTTCATATATGCAACATATTTTTTTTTATTAGTTTAAGAAATTAGAGTAGAAAATGGAAATGGAATGACAGATTCTTCTCTCCACCATTATTTTATTTTATTGTTTCTTTACCATTTTTTAGTTCGGCTGGGATGATGTTCATTATTTCATCTTACGTATTGTTTTCTGGTTTTTTATTGTTACTACTCGCCCACTTGTATTCTTATTTCTTCTTTCTGGCGTCCTTAATAATTGTCCATTACATAAATTATAGAATATTTCTACTGTCAATTTCATACGTGTAAAATCCCCTACAGTAAACGAAGAAAGAAAAGATAACAAGACAAAATATTGTTACAAAAAGATCTTTCAAAGGAAGGCCAGATCTGGGCATTCAGCCATTCACAATTTCTAGGACTAGGAGTCAAATCTTTAATTATATTTTATGTGTTACAAAAAGTGGAAAAGTTTTATTCTCGTCTTTTTCTTTTCTTACAGGGAAAACTCATGTGAGTTCAACTATGAAGATTCATTAGAGTTAGAGTTAGGGTATACTTCTAGGCTTAATGCCAATCAACTATGAAACTTTTAAATTATGAGTCAATGCCGATCAATTGAAGCATTTTTTGTTGGTAGGTTCGAGAAGTTGTAAATACATATACAATAATACACTATATAACATTAAACTTTAAATTAGAAAGTGCTCCAGGAATGCTCAACTTGGCTAATTTTATAAAAGTGGCAAAAACATGGTCCAGACTCCAGAAAATGAAACGGATACATCCATTATTGGAAGAAGCCCACATGAAAGCATGTGTTTATAATGGTGTGTTATAAATATAATAGTTTCAATAATTTATTTCGTAAATAATTGAGCTTTATATATATATATTAAATTCTCTAAAGTGTAAGTGTACTGTAGATTGTAGAAGATTTTTTTTAAATACTCAAATAGCAAACTAGAAGTTTTTTTTTTTTTAAATACTCAATAGCAAACTAGAAAATCAGCAAATTATAAGAATCAATTTGTAGAAGATTGATTCTTACAAAGTGAAAAACTTTCCCGTACGATGAATGAAATATTAAAAGCACACACGAAAGCACGTTATGGGTTAAATATTTGTAGCTATTATTTCACCGAAATGTGTATTTTTCTTTTTCTTCGGTGGAAAAAGGGGAAAATCGTTTTTTTTTGGTCGGGCTATAAGCTATTAACTTACTATTGAAATTTGAATACTTGTTTCTGTTTTCTTTATGATTCATCACAATTGACCTCGTGCTGTCACGCATGTATGTCAATGGCTTGTCTATAATGTTTTAGACACTACCAGAGGTCCTTCCAACTTTCAGGGGAGCATGTTTGCTTTTATCGTTTTTTCTTGCTTGTTTGAAGTTTCTTCTTGTGTTGCCCATGGGGACCCCCCTATGGTAATAGACTAATAGCCAAGCTTGTTTGAACTTATTTTCTTGTATACAGTTCAATTTACGATAAATGAATGGCTTCTTTAATGCATTTTTTGAATCAAACATTTTACAATTGTTATAGAGTATAAAGCGAGGAGGGAAATTGACACTGTGAGGAAGACAAACGAAAATACATGTGTTTCCTTGTCCCCCTTGAACCAAAGCTTTCTGTAGAGTAGTCTCTAAGATGTAGCATAGTATAGTAATTTGAAAAATTAATTTTTGGATGCCTATTGTAAATTGAATATTGGTAGGGGTGTTCATCGGGCGGTTTGAGCGAGTTTGGGTAGGTGAGCGGATTGACATGGTAAGTGATGGGTTGAGATTTTAAAACCCGAACTCGCCCGTAAACCCATTGAACCCGAAGTCATCGGGTTGAGTCGGGTCACAGGTGGGTTCAGACGGGTTGAACAAATCTGTTTTTTTAGAATATTTTTTTTCAAATTAAAGAAAAATAAATTATTTTATTATAAAAAATTAAAAAAAAATTTTAAAAAAAAGAACAATGGTCGAACTATACAGTCTACCTCTTCATTCAAACTTTAACTCATTAGCCCTCAATCCTTATCTTCATTAAAACTCATAAGCTATTCATCTAAACTCTCTGCCTTTCATCTTCGTTAAAAACTCACAGCCCTTCATCTTCATCATATCATGAGTCACGATGGCCGACGACGTACTGGACTGCATCAACATCACAACGGCCAACGGTGTACTAGATTGCTTCAACCACTGGTGCCGACGGTTGCGTTGAGCTCGACGGTTGCGTTGAGCTCTGAACACGACGGCGGGAATGGTGTGAGTGGTGTGAGACAGCTGTGTGAGTGTGACATTGAGTCTAGAGAAGATTCTAGAGGAGAGACATCTGTAAAAGTTTCACAGCTACAGAGGAGGGTTAACCATGTTCACCCGTTTGCCATTAACACTAGTCTTTCTGTGGAAGTCGAGGAATTGAATCATTCAAACGGAAGCAAAAAAAACAAGAGAATTACAGAAAGGCTTGAGAAGTTAATGAAAACATTTGAGAATGGGGATAGAATCTGTTTTCCACATATTTGTGATGCTGCTGACTTCAGCATCGAGAACGAGCCAATAATCTGCAACATTCTACAGACATTAATGATAATATTAGTATCCTAGCTAAGTACACCAAAGAACGATTCTAATCCAGCCATTATATGAGATTGAATTGTGAGGGAACTTGGATGCAAAGTTTCCAAAAAGAAAAGCAGATAAACAGACAGAGGTGTGTGAAAAGGCCTTTTGGCCTAATTTTGAAGTCCCACATCGGTGGGATTTCAAAATGAAAGGGGGCTCATGGGTTATAAATAGAACCCCCCTCCCCCATTTGTAATCATCCCAAAAATTTGTATTCTTTCTTCTCTTATATAATATTGGAGGTGCTGCCCGGAGACGTAGGCATAATTGGCTGAACTCCGAAATCAATCTGGTGTGTTCTTTCCTATTTCTTATTTACTTATTTGTTATTTATTTGCGGTATTTCTTTTCTTAGTTGGTAGATAATATTCAATAGATTTGGGTGGGATATTGTTGGGTTATATTGTTATAAACTTTTGGGTAGAGAGGAAGACTATACTAGTGGTTCTGCCTAAGGAGATTGGTCTTGTAAGAAGGATCGTTTGTGACTTCACCAATCTTTTCTGGGAACTGCTGAAATAGTATAAACTCCTTAGGAGAGTTCATTATTTACCCCGATATCCCCTTACAAGTGGTATCAGAGCCGAAGGTTCGTCCTAGGCTTGTTTGTATTGAATATTATCATTTGAATATTATTTGAGTCTGAAATGGCGGGAGAAGCTCCACTGAAACTTGAGACTGCTCGTGCATCGTCGTCAACTCCTTCAACATGGACAAGGATTCCGATGCAAAGCACCAGATTTGCGGTGGAGATATTTGATGGTACCGGTCATTTCGGCATTTGGCAGAGTGAGGTTCTAGACACTTTGTTTCAGCAAAATCTAGATCTTGCTATTGAAGAAAAGAAACCAGACGAAGTAGATGAGAAGGAATGGAGCACAATGAACCGGTTGGCTTGCGGAACTATTCGTTCGTGCCTATCCAGAGAGCAGAAATATGCATTCAAAAATGAGACGTCTGCTCACAAATTGTGGAAGGCTTTGGAGGATAAGTTCATGAAGAAGAGTGGCCAGAACAAACTCCTCATGAAGAAAAGATTGTTCCGATATGAGTACCGGTCAGGTTCATCTTTAAACGATCATATAACTGTTTTCAATCAGTTAGTAGCAGATTTGCTAAATTTAGATGAAGAGTTTAAAGATGAAGATTTAGCTTTGATGTTGTTATCATCACTCCCTGATGAATTTGAACATTTAGAAACCACTTTACTTCATGGAAAAGAAAAGGTATCTTTAGATGCTGTTTGTTCAGCCTTGTATAGTTATGAATTAAGACAACAGGAGAAAAGGAAGAACAAATCAGCAGTTGGTGATGAAGCTTTAGTGGCCAGAGGACGACATCAAAACCAGAAGAAGGGAAGCAAAGGTAGATCCAAGTCAAAGAGCCGAGTTGCCAAAGATGAGTGTGCTTTCTGTAAAGAGAAAGGACACTGGAAGAAAGACTGCCCGAAGCTAAAGAAGAAAGGGAAAGCTCCTCAAGATGCAAATATAGCGGAATGTACTAGTGAGACCTCAGACTGTTCGTTGGTAGTATCACCGACTAATTCCCATTCAAATGAATGGATTTTGGATTCTGGTTGCACTTATCATATGTCTCCTGTTCGTGAGTGGTTCTTTGATTACGAAGAACTAAATGGTGGAGTTGTTTACATGGGAAATGACAATCCATGTNAAAGAATAGTGTAGGTATAACACAAAAAATACAATAAAAAAATAATAGTGGAGGTAGGTGACCGAACGAGATAGCAAATTAATAAATTAGCATGCAATTTTCAGGACAGAACCGCTGAAGAATAGAAGAAGTAACATATCTCTTATTTTAAGCGACTAAGTCGCACGCTTATGCATGATAAAAAGCGCAAAAAGCGAGCGCTTCACTGCGCCTCAATGAAGCCAACACCTCTCATGGTTTGAGAGGCGTTTGACCCCATTTGCGCCTCGCCTCGGCTTAGGTGCTGAGGCGAGCGCTTTTAACTACACTGGGTATCCCTAATCCCTCAATTCTATTTATTTATGTGGTAATGGGCCAATAACAAAGTGACTTTAGGACCAACAACCAAACTATAAAAGGCCTGACAAGCCAAGATGCCTTGGCTAGGCACCCAAGCACCAAGATCCAAAACAAGACGTAGCGAAGACAGTGGAACAAACATCCAGAAAATCCTAATCAAGACAATAAGTACAAGATGATCCCTCGCCTAGGAAGGCGCCCTGGTACCCGCTAGCTGTCAAGGCGTCGAGACCTATAATAAGACATAATGAGGATAGCAGAGCAAACATTTAGGAAACGAAATATAAATCATTGATGAGTGAGCAAAGACAAGCTCCTGAGTAAGACGCCCCACTCCCTCAATTGGCTCCCTCTGTCATAATATAAAATGAAGAGAACCCCTCATACAAAAGTTACGTTTTCTACATTCACTCAATTTACAATTCTCTAGCAATCTCAAATATCTAACTTTAGCATTGGAGGTGAATTACAGGGCACTCCCTGTTCTTCATTAACTTGCAGGTAACCTTCATTCAAGAGTTGTTTCATCTGAACCAAGTAATGACCATCGATTAAAACATAGTTCATAATTATGTATTGGATTGGGTATCCCTAATTCTTGGATTCTTATTTAATTTTGTTAGTCTTTTAGTTATTATTAAATGTAATAATAAATATAAAATTAAAAGTTTATTTAGTCATTTTGTTAAGTTCAGAACATTGTTACATAATAATTAAGATCTAATGATATTTTGTACATTTTAACTTCTATATTTAATATGTTATTTTTAAAAAACTATATTTGTTTCTTCTTATAATTTAAATTTCTTCATTATTTCATTCAGATTTATTTGTGTAAAATTATAAATTAAAAAAGATAACTGGTTTACAAATGAGCGAAATTAGAGAATAGAGATTATGTAAATTCCCAAACCACTTTCTACCATCCCCTTTCTCTCTTTGAACCTATGTACGTACATAGACATTCCAAATCACTCTATCACCCTCATGATTCTTTAAATCAGAAAAATAGAGTGTTGAAAATGAGAAAACTAGACTGTTGCGTAGCCCACTTAACCACTTTCTTGCATTTCCTCTTTCATGTTTCCTTCATTGTATTTTTTTTAGGCCAAGTACACTTTCAAGGAAGAGCTTTGGAGGAAGCTTGATGTTAACTTACTCTATATTATTACTATTATTATTAT
>QANZ01012903.1:24548-40009 GCA_003254925.1 Chamaecrista fasciculata
GACCAATTCCACTTTGGTACCCTGTTCTTTCAAAAGTGACACTTTGGTACCTTGTTTTTTCAAAAATATCATTTTGGTACCCTTTTCTTTCAAAAGTGACATTTTGGTACCCTGTTCTTTCACTATTTGTTACCCTATTCTATCTTTTTTAGGGTACTAAAGTGTCACTTGGTCTAAAGAACAGAGTACTAAAATGTCACTTCTGAAAGAACAGGGTACCAAAATGACATTTTTGAAAGAACAGGGTACCAAAGTGTCACTTTTGAAAGAACAGGGTACCAAAATGGAATTGGTCTATAAAACAGGGTACCAAAGTGGAATTTACCTTTTTATTTTAGTAGTTGGTATCGCAGGAACCATCCGTTGACCTGTGCACTCTATCTTCTCATCTCACCCAACATATAGTGAGCAGTGAGGTGAGTGAGAGTGAAGAAAGGAAGAGTGAATTCTGTGGCTTTGATTCTACACTCTTCCAAACCTAATGGCCTCTTCAGCTGCCTCCGCTTCTCTCTTATCTTCAAACCCTACCCTCTTCTCCTCTCCCTCTCGCTCCATTTCTTCTCACTCTTTCTCTCTTCCCATCACCAACTCCTTCAACTCTCTCCGCAAACCCTTTCGCCCTTCTTTCTCTCCCTCTATTTCTTTCAATCGCCCCTCCCATTCTCGTCGCAGTTTCGTTGTCAAGGCCTCTGCTGTACGTACCTCCGTTCCCCTTTTCTGTTTCATACCCTTTTTCTTATTTTCCCTAATTTGCTTTATGTTTCGTTATTAGCTTGAAATATCGCAGATTTGATTTGTATTTCTCTACTAAAACATCATTCCTCTGAAATATTGCTACATTCTCTGTGATATAAACTTCTTCGCCGTTTAATTTCCTCTCTACTTCTGTGGATGTTCTCTAACTGGATTATTTGATTGGTGCTTTGTGTTTTTGTATATTTCTTTGCTGAATACTGTATAGTTTCATGTTAAAAGTGAAGGAATTGACTGTAACGCTTGTTAGGGATTGACGGAGCTCAGAATGCTTGAACTATTTACATTGATTATGGATGCTCCATGCCTTTGTGGTTGATTTTATTTTTGCAGCACTTTAGAACTTATAGGCGATATTTTGCATTGAATTACAAATTAACCATACTTCGAGCAAGCATGCTGTAAAGGAAGCTAGTATTACTGATAATAGGGCAATTAAATAGGAACAGTCAGATCCTGGTTACATTTTGGTCTCTAGTGGTATAATGCATGGTATATTTTATTGTAGAGTAGGGGAAATCATCTCTAACCATTGACTTCATTAACTTCAAGGATGATGCTGGATCTCATGTTGAAGACAAGCTTTTACTTTGGCTTAACTTCTATTGTATGTATTGTTTTGCTTCTCATTTTACAGAGTGAACTTCCACTTGTTGGAAATATTGCACCAGATTTTGAAGCAGAGGCTGTTTTTGACCAGGAGTTTATCAAGGTAGATGACAAAGGATTCTTTCTTGTTTCATGTTATTAGCCTTAGATTCCCTGATTTTGAAAACTTTCTTTTTCTGATTGTTTATTTGTTGTGTAATACCTTCTGAAGAGCGTTATGCTATTTTTTGTTAATTTCAGGTTAAACTATCTGAGTACATTGGCAAGAAATATGTTATCCTCTTTTTCTACCCCTTGGACTTCACATTTGTTTGTCCAACAGGTTTCTTGATGTTTCATTGAACTAGAATGAGATTGAGATTGTAGTGGATGCTAAAGCTTATTGGTTCCTCCCTAATCTCTGCTTCCTGTTTGCAGAAATCACTGCTTTCAGTGACCGTTATGGAGAGTTTGAGGCATTGAATACAGAAGTGTTGGGCGTTTCAGTTGACAGTGTGGTGAGTTAATTTATCTTGTATTGTTTATACTATTTTCCTTGCATAATTGGGTTATATGACCTAAGAAAAAGGGGGAAATATATTTTTGATGATATGTATATTACCTACTGATGAGAAAGAGGATGGGGGAAAGCTATGCCAGCTTCATAAACAAGGGAAAGAAAAAGCAGCTACTAATGAATTTCATAATATTTGTGACACGCTCCCTTATGCCGATAAGTTTGGTGCATTTAGAATGGATATGCTTCAAGTTCACTTTTTTTTAGTAGTTTTGTAAGCTATACTATTTTATTTACAGTGCATAATTTTTCTTGATTTGTTGTATTTCTACTGTCATCGTAGTTCTCGCATCTTGCGTGGGTTCAAACAGATAGAAAGTCTGGTGGCCTTGGTGACTTGAATTATCCATTGATTTCTGATGTCACCAAGTCTATCTCAAAATCTTATGGTGTGCTGATCCCTGATCAGGTATGTTTGGGCATTTTAGAATTTGTTAATTTGCTATGGCTGAAATTTAAGAGAGCAGAAAATTTCTATATAATCTGTTATGTCTCTTAACAAACCTTGTAGGGTGTACCATCTTCGGAACCTAGTAGAAGTTTCTAATGAGGCATGGGTTTCCCTTTGTATAATTTGGGTTTTATCAAACCTGAAACTATTCAAATCAAGTTTCTGTGTCTTTTTAACAAAAGCCTAAAACTATGGGTGCGCTCTATAGAACAAATTTTAAGATGTTGTGTAAATAATTTCACGAGTTGAAAGCTTCAAGCTATCGGTGAACTACTGGCTGTGAGATTCTCTTGCCATTTTTCTGGAATTCAATGACATCATGTTTCCAATGATTTAGGGGATTGCATTGAGAGGATTGTTCATTATCGATAAGGAAGGTGTTATCCAGCATTCTACCATTAACAACCTGGCAATTGGTAGAAGTGTTGATGAGACCAAGAGAACGCTCCAGGTAATTATGCAGTCAATTAAGACAAGAAGAAAACTGAACAATATTATTATATAACTTCTTTTTCTAATAAAACCTTTTAATCCCCATCTGTCCTTACTTAATATGCACCCTCCCCAATGGGTGTGTGCTGGTCTTGCAGGCCTTGCAGTACGTCCAGGAGAATCCTGACGAAGTTTGCCCTGCTGGGTGGAAGCCTGGTGAGAAGTCCATGAAACCAGACCCTAAACTAAGCAAAGACTACTTCGCAGCCGTGTAGGCGGATTTAGTTATGACTTAAGAGTAGTAATTGTGCATCCGTGATGCTGTGTAAAAGGGGGTTTTGTTTTTATGTAACCTTTTATTTTCTGAATTTTGAGCCGCGGGCTGTGATAATAAATGGATGTTTGTGACTGTGTGTACCTTGTTTTTTGGAGTGAAAGATGTAGCAATTTTACATTGTGTTTGGAATGGTATATGTTCGATTTAGTTACTCCGAGCAGTTAAGCCAGTAGTATTTCATTACAATCCAAATGATTTATTTACCTGAAAACTATGGAATTGGATTCTCTGTATTTTTTTTTATATATATTTCTTGTAGAATATGAATGAGAAAAGAAAACCCTATTTTTTTTTTTTCGTTTTAAGACCAGTAGGAGAAAGAAAAAACATGGAAAAGAAAATACAGAACATGNAAAGAAAAAACATGGAAAAGAAAATACAGAATGGCTGGGACGAGCCAAGTCTTATAGGAATAATTTTAAATTTGGCATCTACGCGTACGCGACCAAGATTTGGGAATGGTAAATATGTTTTGGGGCACAAAATCAAAATATTACAAAACTATTGAAATCTTAATTACAATTTACCAGTTGGACAGATGGAGTAAGTAGTGGGAAAGGAAATGCACAAGTATTTAGTATTTAGGGTGAGGCAAATAAGCTTGGCTTTGGGGGTTGTAGTTGGGTTTAATTTTTAGTGGGTGAAAGAGGAAGGATCGGGATTGGCGAGTGAACAGTGAACATAATCCATTAGAAAGTAGGAGAGTGAGGGGGGAGTATGTCACTACATCTACATGTACAGGGTTTAGACATCCTCAAGGTGAGAGCGTCATCAGGTCCGGCAACACCATGCTCAACTATTAATCATTGTAATGCGGTGAAGTCAAGTGGGCGAAAGCTGTGGGTAGAGAATGCCCATACTCGCATTTCATTGAAGCGATTGGGAAAGCTGAAACCTTTAGCAGCTTCTCTTTCAGTTCCGCCGCCGCTTGACCTCACCGAAGACAACATCCGACAGGTTTTGGCCGACGCTCGAGCTGAGCTCGGTCAGATCTTCGACACTTCTGTTGGTATGACAGGTAATTGATTTCTTATTACTTCTTCTTACAGATTTCAGACATACCATTATATGTATACACACATAAACATATTAAGAAATTGGGTGGGTAGGTAAGGCAGAACTGGCTGAATTGGACGGACCTTTTGTGAAGATTAGCCTCAAGGGACGATTTTGGCACAAGCGTTCCACTGTCCTCGCCAGACTTGGTAATTATCTCAAGCAGAGGATTCCTGTGAGTCTATTCTTCATCTTATTATGTCTATTTCATTAATAAACCCCAAATCACAATCACAAAACTGGTTTCCTTTCTACTTTTTATCAGGAGATTTTGGAGGTTGAAATTGAAGACGAGAAACAATTGGATGACAGTCCTGAGAACTTTTGAGTGAGGTAGCGCACCATTATTGTTTTCTGCTTCTACTCTAGTGCATTTAGTGGATGAGCTTCCATTACAAAATATCAATTTGGATATCTCAGCTTTTTCTTAGATTCTGCAATTTTTTAAGCACTGAGAATGCATGTATGTACTGAAAAACTTTTTTTTTTTTTTTCCGCTTATCATACTTTTCGGTGGTCTTTGTTTGTTCAAAGTGGAGAGGAATGGTTGGATATAGTTTACTCCCAGGAGATAAAATAATTCAATATATTATATACCTTTATCCTTCCAAATTCGTTGGACTATATTCAACTAAAGCCTTACCTTTTTTTTTTCTTTAGTTTATAATNTTACCTTTTTTTTTTTCTTTAGTTTATAATTCTGATAAGAGAATTGAATCGGTCATAATTATATAATATCAATTTCCAGCTGAATCAGAAATAGACATGCCAGTTGTGGAGAATTTTTTAAGATGTTGTTGGGCAAAGACTGAACACTTGTGAGTAATGAAGCTACGAAGCTTCAGATTCAGAATGATATTTTCTCTATCACGGTTGATGTCATGTGATGACTAGGAAATTTCTTGGTAGATTGAATTACATCTAAAAAGTTTTCAAAATTTTATAGCGACAATAAGCTGCTTGTTATTAATACAGAGATTAGGACTTAGGAGGTTGGCTGGACTGTAATTTTGATCATCGTGTTTTAATGCCGTCATGAATCTCATGGCTTTAACACTGTCTTTGGTTTTCTTCTTAGAGTACATAATTGTGTATTTTTATCTGAGCCCAGGCATTGATCGATCTGAAAAAAATAAAACGTAATAAAAAGGTTGTTGTGTGGTCGAATCGGGAATTATCTCGTCTCCTATCTCAAAAGCCCAAAATTTTTGTTGCTAAGGAATTTTTGTGGAGAGGAATGTCGCAGGTTTCGTTTTCCAAGGATGAATAGCGATTTACTATTATTATAATCATTATTTTGTTACCATTTGAAATACAAAAATTCTCTGTCTTCTCATAATTCATTTTAGTTATGATATGAAATCAACCTGATATATAAATTTAAAAGCTTTGGTATGCTTTTACTCTGTTTAAGGTTGACGATGGAGAAAGGGGAATTTTTGTACATTAATATGGTTCACTTTCATAGCAAAGGTCATGTAACTGGTAAAATATATTAATTTCTCATTTCTTTTCTGTAATCTAGAGACATTAAAAATTATAATATATATATATATAAAAAGCCTACATTGAACCCTAGGGCTTTTAATTATAGCCGTATAAGACTGTTTATGTACTGAAAATGCAATAAAATAGAGTCCCAGTCCCACCCACAAAGCAGGAATTGGTGATCCTTGAAATAAATCACATGGGAACCTCCGATTCAGGCACGTATCGCTGTCTGTCTTCCCACACCAACTTGGACACAACCTCATCTTGCTCTGGTACATGTTCCTGCTTCCCATCAACCAATTAATCATCATTAGCTTCATGCCCACCAATCACATGGATAAGCCTCAGTGCCACACACACTAATTACATATTCATTATATTCCTTAATTAACCACTTGCTACTTGTTTTATTTCTATATTCTCAAAGGAATCATTTCTGATTTAAAGCATTCAAATTTTCACGTTATTATACAAGTGGACTACTACATACTCAATTTGATTATTATTTAAGGAGGAAATTAATGCATTATGTACCTCTAGCTCTCTGATCAACTCTTTGGGTGTGGGAGCTGAAACGATAATGCGACGTGCCGTACAGGAGATAAAGCCTTCATCAACGGCCTTATCAATGAACGACAATAGGGAATTATAGTATCCATCCACGTTCAACAGCCCTACCTGCAACAACTCTTCATTTGTTAATTTATTACCATTATTATTATTATTAATTAAATTACATCCACACAATTCATTCATTGACCACCAACAACCTTTTATAATTATTTCATTCTTTTTACATGATTCCCTGCTTCTATATATCGATCATCATATCTTTCTCCCGTTCAAACGGAGGACCTCTCAATCAAAACCTTTTTAATAATGCATAACGTGACAAGTACAATTAAACTAATTAATCAAAAAAAATCTAAAGCTATATATCTTTTCATGTGAACCTGAATATTAATAATTACCCTCATGGATTGTTTCTACATGAAGCTTCCAGCTGGGTGGTTTATATATGTACTGTATGCATCATGTGGAAGCTGAAGGCCAAGTGCTGTCAGAAAAATCAACGGCAAACACCAAAAGGGATTTGACTTTATGACGTTTATTTAATATGTGTTTATGTGTTTATCAGAGATTCGATTTCTATACTTTATTGAATTCCCACCATCCAGGCCGCTTATTTAATTTCTCCAAGTTTTTCTGGTGTTTCTCTGTACGAGTACTGTTTTTTTTTTTCGAGAATATTGTTGAATAATTAGATATATGTAAATTTAAGTTTGTAACTAACATCATTATTTAGAATCTATGCATGAAATCTAATTGATTACAATTAGTGAATAATGAGGCGACCACAAATCTTACAGGTTTGCGGTGGATTCCGAGCTGAGCCCAAGTAATGACTTCAAGCAATTCCTCAAGGGTTCCATAGCCTCCTGATTAATTTACATGAAAATAACCACAATTTTAATAACCAGTGATCCACAAATTAAATGATATATGCATATAGAGAGTGAGTGTGCGTGTAAATTCATATATACCAGGGAGAGCAATGAAGGCATCGGCTTGACGAGCCATCTCAGCTTTTCTTTGGTGCATATCTGATACGGTTCTAACTTCACCAATTGGATCACCAGTTATCTGCAATATAATACATATATATATACCTCACGTGTCAGAGTACTACAACCATATCATATATTCACATATGAAATTTGAGAATTAGGGACCACTACATAGTAATGGTTGAAGAGATTATATATATCTATATATATGTACCTCTCTTGGCGTGAGACTTAATGGGATAACCCTGCGTAACACACAAATAAGAATCGATTTTAGTACACAGATTTCTCGACCACTAGGATATTTCTTACATGATTTTGCGTATAATATAGAATAATACAGAACTAGTTTTTGCTCATTATCTATGTGGAGCATATACAATTGGAGAGTACATAGGAAAATGAATAGCGCGTGATCTCCGAGGGGCGCGTAAAGGTAAACATTAATTAATGGTGACATTTATCTATTTCTGATTAAAAAAAAAGCTTGCCATGATGTTCCAAATTAAATGGGGATCATTTGAACTTTATTCAATTAAGCAAATTAAGTAGCTCTAATTGAAAGCTTCAAAGGGGTAAATTGTAACCACCAAAGGTCAATTTAAGGAAAAAGAATCTTCGCAATTGTGCGGTGAGACAGACAAAATGGTGCATGGCAAATCATGTACATTTGAAAATTCTAGAAAAGCTTACAATAATTGGGAGCTTAGAACGAAAAGAAAAAAGTTGATGCCCCAACCCCCCCAATATGTTTTCGACACTGCAAACCCATGTGCCATGCTATGTATGTAATTCATTTGGGGGAATTTTCAAAAGGCTGAGAAACAAAATATGAATGATTGAATGCAAGTATAGATATTATAGGAATTATATTGGAGGAAGGAAAAAGAGAAAAGAAGAGAGAGAAAGAACAAACCCTAGAACATGGCGGCCTCCATCATGAACGGCCTGAGAAACGAGACCCATGAGGCCCACGCTACCACCTCCGTACACCAAATCAATTCTTCTCTCCACCTTCAATACATAAACCAAACACATGTCTCCCATCATCAAAACAAAACCAAACCAAACCACCTTAAACAATACATTTTTAAGCACTTTTGTATTACTAATTCTATACACTGCTAGCTACTGAATGACTCGGTGACAGTCAAACGGACGTACGCGCAGTCGAAACTCAAAAATATATCTCTAAAATGCATTATTTTTTTAAAACAGATATTAATTATAGCGAGAGTGATTAACATTATCTTTTAGTATTACTTTTGTTGGCACCAATAAAAGCATAATTAAGGTGATTATTTGTGCTTTTTCTATATTTTAGAAAAAACAATATATTGTGAGTGAAACAGAGATCATGCAAGAAGACTGCTCCGCTGACAGAAAGGTTACAGCTAGCAATCTCTCTCACTCTCTCTCTCATCCCTAACTTAAACCCTAAGACCTAAACCATTCTCATATTGTTAGTTATTAATTACTCATCCATATTCATAATCCCACATTGAGAAGGTGTTTATTGCAAGAAAGCACCATATATCACCCACTTTACCAGAAGAAGAGAAGGGCAAAAAATAATGCAACAATAATATTGAAATTAAATCAGATAAATCATAAAGAACAATTGAAGTCTCCGATAGATTGCACCGAGGCCAGTGCTGAATTTTCCGAATATATACATTCATTGAATCTATCTTGCTAAACAATTACTACTAACAAAGCAAGACAGAAAATAATAATGTACGATATCGATATGAATGGAACCCAGAATAATTTTGTGGGTCAGATTAAGCGTTCTTCTTTCGTTTTTGTGTTGGGGTTTTCGTATAATCCCAGATTTTGGTGGGGTGGGGGGAAGAGAAATTAATTAAAGAAGAAGAAGAAAAAGCATAGATGATGATATCTGAAGAAGTGGTGTTGCCGTTTGAGAAATGAAAGTGAAGTTGATGAAACAAAAATATGTAAAATTACCAGCTCCTTGCCAAGTTGTACAGCAGCATCTTGGTAGGTAGGTTTCTTGCCTGAACTGCTCCCACAGAACACACAAATCCGTTTGAACCTTGATTTATTATTCTCCGGATCCATTCTTTGTGATCTTATCGTATCCACGCCTTCACCTTTCACCCAACTCAACATCATCTATCACAATTCAAAACCCACGCAGCTTGAGATTTGAGAATCAAAATAAGCCTCACTGTTTTTCTATATATGCAAGGGTGTGTGTGTATGAATATATATATGCACACATATGACACACCCTGCCTGCAAAACGTCTTTAGTGCTTGCCATAGGAGATTTTTAAATACAGCCAATAATAACGCGTTATTTTTTGTTGGATACCTCCGATCTACTCACTTTCAATAACAATATATTTTGTAAATGTAATAAAGGAGATGATATTAAGAAAATTTGATTTATTATGATTTTTTATTATATATATATGACTCAATTTGTATATAAAATCAAGGATTCTCTTATTAAATATGTTTTTCCATAATTAACTTATGGTAAATGAAAGGTCATATCTTGATTAATAAGTATGATTATATATATATAACTAAAATATAATAAAATTAATAACATATATTTTGACATTTAATTTCTTGGGATCTCATAATTAATATCAAAGTCATGTATAGGAACCTCTTTTTGTTTCCTAATATATATACATGCGAGTTTGAACTTTGAATGGGATAAGCATTTTCACTGTTTCGTCGCACATAGAGGCACGAAAAATATATATATTGCATCAATATACTAAGTTACTAACAAATATGAATTGCATTTAGGCAAACAATCTTTTCCTTGTCCAAAACTTAATTATACTAAAATAATGAATTAATAGTTATTATTGTCCAGCGTACATTTTGTGTGATGGGTAAAGCTACCTGAAAATATACATACCATATACTACCATAGTATATATAATGTGATTTGGCTGTTAGCGAGCAACATCATATTTTTCCGCAGTCCTTCCCTTGTATGAGATTTGTGTTATAAATTAATTGCAATCGCGCTGGCACCCTATTATATATATTAATGTGTTGCCCATTTGCATGTTTACTATTCACATAAGGGACAAGACCTAGTGCAGTTTAATGAGCATGCAGGTCACGTGTAAACCCCCCTTCTTGTGGGATTAAAGATTAATCATGCGTCTTACAGATAACAGATTGTTGTTAAATAAGGTACAAACCCAAACACTCTGCTTCATACATACATTTTCTATGGAGCAACTGTGTACCTATAAAATTACAAAGCTGTCGGAACTTAACTCAACAACAAGCTCAATTTGAATGTGATTAGGCTTATAAATAATAAATATCATATTCAACAACGTAATTAGAACAATGATTACAATAATGGTGGAGCTGATGTATTACTTATTTTAAAACGAAATGTTGTGTTGATTAGGGAACCCAATGACTATTTTCAAAAGGGGCCGGGTTTGGGCTAAATGGGCTTCCAAAAAAAATTCATTTTCTATATGGATTAGCTTCTTCTTCCTTTTGTTTTTCTGAACTAAATAAGAATTAGCTTCAAATCACCCTTTATGCCAAGAGAGACGTGTTTGGACTTTCTATCATTATTATGTTTTTTGGCCTGGACTTTCTATTATTTCTGTTATCTGTTTAGCCCATTGTTATCTTTTTGTTGTTTTCTGGATCTAGTTATGCTAGACTAAATAAAAAGGTAAATTATGATGTATCGAGAAAAAAAAAATCATACGTTATTATATTTATNGTGGGCTGCTATTTAAGCTCAGAATTGTAGAGGACCCATCTCCCACACCCATTAGTCCATGACCCAACTGCTATTTCCAGCTCTCATTAAAATCTCCAAATTATAAGAGCCTAAAACCCAAATTGTTAATTAAATTACAGGGGCAAATATATATATAAACTTATTGATTAAAAGGATTTTCTTAATACGAGTGCCCCATTTCATTTTCCTAGTCCATTTACTTGTTATTTCTTTTTCAAAAATATAGATTTCAACCATTTAGCTATAAAATATTTAAATATATGATTTAGTTCATAAAAATATTGAGATTGGCATTGTTTCATGTGTACAAAATGGTGAAATTCGATAGAGAAAAAGATAATAGATGTTTTAAAATACGTACATTTAACTGTGAAATGTCAACTCTCCAGTCTCTTGTGATCGCAAGCTATATAGATAAGGTTACTATTTACTAACTGGTACAAAAATCAATGTTGTACAAAAAGACATAAGGAAATGCTAATCATTAATCAAAGAGGAACATGAATTTTGGAGCCATTTCAAATTTCGACAAAATGTAACATGGAAGCTCTGCACGGCACACGAACACCGTTATGATGCAAGCAATGCAATTCATGACCAAAATTCATGTTACGATTTATTGATTTACAAACGAGGCAGGAGCAAAGCAATGACATGTGGAATTGCGAAGTCCGAGAAGTGAAAAACAAGAGAATATCAAGTAAAATAAAAGCAATCATAACTTGTATATATAGGTAACACTCACATTAATTTTGTAGCGTCAAAACTAGCGTTAGTGGCAAGTTTGTTAAATTCTATCCGTCTCAGGGCGAAATGGATTCCTTCAATGCACCTCCATTCTCTCCCTAAACCCTCCTGCTTTTTATATAAATACACTTCCAACTCCAATTCTTAAACTAAACCACACCATTCATCATCCTTCTTCTTCTTCTTCCCATTCTCACAATGGCTTCTCCAAACATTCTCTCTCTCCTCTCTCTCTTCTCTCTCATCGCCTTCAACCGCTCATTTGCATCCCCACCTGAATCCATCACTCTAACTATCTCACCCCTTTTCTCTAATCATCCATCTTCAGATCCTTATGAGACCCTCAAAGTCGTTGCCTCTGCTTCTCTAACCAGAGCCCACCACTTGAAGCACCGTTCATCCAATTCCAATAATTCTTCCACCGTGAAAACGCAGCAATACCCCAAAAGCTATGGAGGATACTCTGTGAATCTCAATTTCGGAACGCCTCCTCAAACCTTCCCTTTCGTTTTGGACACCGGAAGTAGCCTCGTCTGGTTACCCTGCTCCTCTCGTTACCTCTGTTCCAAATGCTCCTTCCCAAACATCGACACCTCCAAAATCTCCAAGTTCATTCCTAAAAATTCATCCTCCGCTAAGTTTATAGGTTGCAGAAACCCCAAATGTGGATGGATTTTCGGCTCTGATTCTCAGTCTCGATGCCAAGACTGTAAACCCGATTCCCAAAATTGCTCCCAGATTTGCCCTGCTTATATAATTCAGTACGGTTTGGGCTCAACCGTTGGCTTTTTACTCTCAGAGAATCTCGACCTTCCCGGCAAAACCGTACCCGATTTCGTCGTCGGATGCTCCGTCATGTCGATCCGCCAACCCGCCGGAATCGCCGGGTTCGGTCGTGGCCCTGAATCGCTACCCTCTCAGATGGGTCTCAAGAGATTCTCTTACTGTTTGATGCCTCACCGATTCGATGATTCCCCTAAAAGCAGTGACCTCATTTTACAGAGTGGCTCCACCGGAAACACCAAAACCGAAGGCCTTAGCTACACCCCCTTTGAGAATAACCCAGCTACCAACAATTCCGCATTCCGCGAATACTATTACTTAACTATTCGGAAAATCTACGTCGGCGGCAAGCGAGTCAAGATTCCGTCCAAGTTTTTCGAGCCAGGTCTTGACGGTAACGGTGGTACCATAGTGGACTCTGGCTCCACCTTCACATTCATGGAAAGGCCCATCTTCGATTTGGTGGCACAAGAGTTCGAGAAGCAGATGAGTAATTATAGAAGAGCCAAGGACGTAGAAACCCAATCTGGCTTGAGCCCCTGTTTCGACATTTCGCGCCAGAAATCGGTTAATTTCCCGGAATTAACTTTCAGGTTCAGAGGTGGCGCGAAGATGGCATTGCCTTTAGAGAACTATGTTTCCTTGGTGGGAAAATCGCAGGTGGCGTGCTTGACGGTTCTCTCTGACAATGGACCCGGTTCTCCGGTGACTAGTGGACCGGCCATGATTTTGGGAAACTATCAGCAACAGAATTTCTACGTGGAATATGATTTGGAAAATCAGAGGTTTGGATTTCGGCCTCAGAATTGCCAAAAGGGTTAATTCCCAGACTGAATAATTAAGTTGACTGTGACGGTGGAAGTAGGTGAGTGGATTACTCATTGACTCAGTTGCAGCCAGTCTTGCGGCGCTTAACGACGGTGATAGGAAGTGCATACGGTTGTAGGGCGGTGCTCCGGCGAGACTGCTGATTTTAATTTTCTATTTTTATTTATTGAACAAACATGGGACAGTAGAAGGCAAGTACAGCTTATATTGATTTTATTATCTCCCAATAATTGTATCGCCAAATTTAATAATGCAGTAACGCTGCCAATGCAATAATTTATTTACATATTGTGGTTTTTCTTTTAAAAATCAGTATTTTGGTAATTTTTAGTTCTTGTAAGTCATAAATGTTGGGGATGGACGATGTAGATGAGTGAGTAATAATTAAGGAGTACGTAGCACGGATGGCAGCGATGAACTAAAGAAGGAAGAGAGGAAAAAAGGATAAGAACTGACATGTTATTGCTAGCCGTATGGCTGCGGCTTCTGAAAAGGCAATCATGTGGATATATGATTTTTAATTTTCATTTTTGTGTAGGATCCATGGAGTGTTGTGTTGATCTTCTTTCCGAACAAGGGAGTATGAATTCCTAAATCTTTATTGCGTCCTTCTTTTCTGATTTGACGAAAAGGAGCTTCTTTCCAGATGGGATCGATTCCTTTTTCTTTTTTTCTTTTTAGTATAATTAAAACCGATTCCTTTTTCATGTTCTTTCGGAAAGTTCACTTTCCATGGTGGGGAAGGTAAAGCCTTTGTTCTTTTTTATTTTTCCTTTTTTCTTTGTTTTCTAGTGCATTATTTGCTTTCCTTTAATTTGTATGGTTTGTCCTGCTACTGCATCCTGAACCCGCCTACTTTCCATTTCTCTATACACTGTTACTTGTTACTTGTTAGCACTTACCAATACCCACGTGTCCATGGCTACCGACAAAGTAAATGAGAATTATAAATTTTAGCATCCTATCGTGTGACCTTGTAAATGATTGAAGAGTTTGTACCAGTGATGAAAAATGAAAAAAAAAAAAAAAAAAANACCAGTGATGAAAAATGAAAAAAAAAAAAGGACCGGCCACTTTCATTATCCTGATAAATCATGCAGCTGGGATGGTTTAATTCTACTTCATTCTTTTCTTTTTACTCCTATACTCTCTTTGTCATGTAATTGGGACGTTTGAATAACTCGCCAACGAGGATATTTTATTGTGTCTAGATGGGATGTGAGTGTCACGACTCACGACTTAAGTCTAAATATATATAAGTATCCTGGAAAATCGATTACACTACTTTGCTTTTTCAATAAATTAATTTGGCTCGGAAAACTTGCTAGAAAGAGGTAGGAAATATGAAAAGAATGACTTGAGAAAAAAGGTTTGAATTCGTAGAAGAAAGAAAGCGAGATGAGTGACAATGAAGGCTGGAATACATGTGATTGAGTACAGGGCATGTTGGTGGATTCCCGGGATAGCTTAAATATATTGGGTTTTTAAATGGAATCTCGACACATCTATCATCATAACCCACTAATTCGCTTGTGCACTTAAAAAAGTGTGTGGAAACGACATGGTGCACTCTACAATCATCACTTTTTTTGAAATCACGTCATTGCATTTTAGGTTGGCTTGCTTAACCCCAACCCTCGTTCAACAGTGCCCAAACCAACACTTCTCTTTCTTGCGTAGATCTAAGTTAGATTAATTAATACTTGAGTATGTTAGTTTGCGGATCCAATGGATGCATGCTTTTTTCACAGAAAGAAAGCAAAACATATATATATATGTATAGTATTGAAAATAGGTTTGAAATTCATAGCAAAGAAAGTGTGTTATCTTAATTAAAGATTATTTAGTGATGTATACGAGTCTAAGAAGCATGGACACTGACACGGACACGGGACATGACACGGACACGGACACAGCGACACGCTAAACTCTCAAAATTACGCGACACGACACGCCATATATTTATATATATAAATAATTAAATATTCATAATTTTTAATGAAAATTTTAAAAATTACAAGTTTTATTCATAATATATGTCATATGTATTATTATTTTCTCTTATATGTCATGTTAAAGTCACAAAAA